>JAFIRS010004056.1:0-102266 GCA_018342105.1 Gonioctena quinquepunctata
TTTGAATCTCAAGGTATATTCAAGGTCAAAACTAAAAATCGACCAAACCCAATATCAAAACTCAATGACAAATCTCAAAGTCAAATCTCAAGGTCAAACACACACACACTGCACACCTGCAACTATTCAAGGTCACACGTGACGTCATAGTGGTGGGGGGAGACCCAGAACCGGCTTAAATCTCCTACTTGGTACATCTCGTAATTTATTATTCACAATGCATTTCATTCTGTATTTCATGGATAAAATGAAAAAAAACCCGTACTCCCCCGTGAAGAGGCAGTACGAGCAGTGGCGTAGCTAGGTAACAAGGACCCTGGGGCAAATTAAAAAATGGGGCCCCACTGCTATGTAAACTGATTAGGTTTTATCAAATAAAAATATGAAATATACAAATACTTAAAAATGCTAAGCTACTTAAGCTCTTTTTTGTGCACTGCAGGGCAGGTAATTAAAATATTAAACAGTAACAACATAAATTACAGTTAATACTTGGTGTAGGTTTGGCTAATAAAACGAAATAGAGAAGATTCAAGGGTTTATTATATAAAGGTCGGGCCTACCAGCTGACTAAATAACAATTATATTTACAATTTTTTCCTAGTTTTAGTTTTCGCAAAAGTATCAATGACTTCGTTTAAATCCAGGCTTGATGCGGTTTCGTTTTCAATTGCTATTAGCGATAAATGTCGGAGTCGAGTTTGGCCCCTATTATTTCTTAAATAATTTTTTATTATTTTTAATTTACTAAATGACCTTTCAGCTGCTGCAGAAGTGACAGGAATTGTAAAGAATAATAACATTGCTGCAAATACTTCCGTTAGGTCGCATTCTAGCACTCCATATTTGCTCATTATTTCCTTACATAATTGGTGAACAGTCCATTCTTGAGTTAGTTGAGGTAAAACTAGGTGGTAAATAATAATAAATTGAAGTGAAAAACTAGGGCCTATTATATCTGAATATTTTCTTTGGAATTCGTCACACTTTTGTGATAAAGTTGCTTCATCAACATGTAATAAGAATGTTGGTGTTAGAAAATCGAATATATGACAGACTGCACTCATACCAATAAAACGTGTATCTAATTGAGATATTACTGTGTCTAGTACATTATTGAAAATCTCAATTTTAAATATTGTTTCCCGGTTTGGAAATCGGTGATCAGCAGCTAATTCATCAAAATGTTTTTTAACTTTTCTTTGCTTTTTTTCTTGAAAATGGGTATCAATACCATATTTTCTTGCAGTTTCACTGGCTTTGCACTTGAGTAATTCGAAATCATTTCTATAAATTTGCAACTTTGCTTTGGTCTCTGCTAAAACTTTACTCGCCTCGCCCAAATTGATGTCGCATTTTTGTAAAGTTTTGGATGCATAATTGATGTCGTTCAATACACTGTGCATGAATTCGCAAAGCAACACGAACTCGAAATTTAGCATTTTTGTTTTAATACTCTCTGCTTCACTACGCTCATCTTTTTTAGGATTCTTTAGAACTATTTCTGATAATGCTTTGATAATATCAAAATAACGAAGTTTTATTGCAGATATCGTATTGACCCTACTGGACCATCTAGTCGGATTTAGTTTTTTTAGAGTGGTGTCTGATTCGCCAGTGAATTTTGACAGTAGATCCCAACGTTTGATGCTGTTTCCGAAAAAGTTATACAAATCTTGAAACGTTGCGAAAAAAATCTGTATTTCCACACAACTGCTAACGGCATCATTTATCACCAAATTTAAATTATGAGTGGCACAATGTACATACTCTGCATTAGGCTGGATATCCTTAATATGTTTTTGTACACCAGTATACACACCACTCATCACACTGGCTCCATCATAGCCTTGCCCCACACATTTTTTTATATCAATATTTTTGTCGATAAATAATGTTGTCACTTGGTTGACTAAATCTACTCCGCCATGTTTGATGGCTGCATAAAAGCCAAGAAACACTTCTTTTACTTCTATATCAATTGGCTGTCCATTTTCGGATCTGGTTATTACTGCATACCTCACAACAATGCTTAGCTGATCTACCTTCGATATGTCCTGTGTCGTATCCATTATGATGGCAAAAAACGGTGACGCTCTAATTTGTTCTAGTAGATGGGTTTCGAGTTTGGTCCCCAAGCTCTCAATCATTTCATCTTGAATTGTTGCACTCAGATATCTTGTAGATCCTAAAAACATAAAAAAACATAATTTCAAATTTATCACCGTTAGTGTTACCACATTTAACGGTGGAGACCATGAACGATCTCCTGCCCGCGGACCTGAATTAATGTACCTACTGCAGGAGACTTGCATTTTTTCACGATACAACCTACAGAAAGAATTTAGGAGAATTCCTTAGGCATAACTTTTGCATTTCTCTCAACTGAGAACTGAGTTGTCATGATTGAAGTGCTGTTGCAACCTGTCATATTTATTTTGAAAATGGGGGAAATTTCCAAAAGTTCAGTTCGATCGAAATTTCTGGTAAGAATTCGAGGGCCCCCTGAGCTTGAGGGCCCCGGGACACTGCCCCGTCTAGCCCCTTGGTAGCTACGCCACTGAGTACGAGGTCACTCCACGATGTTTTGCGAAACCCTGTGTAAAAATAAATTATTACAAGTCAAATAAAGCTATATATCCCTTCCTGCGATTCAATCATAAGAAAGATCTGTAATTTAAACATAATAAAACAATTGAAATTTACGCATAATTCTTTGGTTCGACAACTTTGAGCTATTTTCTGGGAAGATTACGTCAAATAATAGGTTAAAAGAAATTTTCAGCAGCTTCGGCCGCTGCGGAGCAAGTCATGCTCTGTGAAAATGCTGTTTTGTGTCTTGAGGGGTTGTGAGGGTAATTGTTCTGAGGTAATATATTTTGGTGACTTGTAGAAGTTTTGAGGTTGATTTGAGTGTAATAGAAAAAAAAATGCTTTACCCAGTTCGTGATTGAACCCAGGTCCATGTACTTTGAAAGCGAGCGTTCACCCACATGGGTACCAGGCCTAGTTGAATAAATGAAGTGTTTGGAGTTATCTGAGCGCCGGGCAGCGCTCTGAGCGCCCACCCCCGCTTCCAGCCCCGGGACTGACTTGTGCCTGCAAAGCTACACACTTTTGAGCCAGTGAGGAAGGTTTCTATGTAAGAATGTCCCCTGTACCTTATCATTTTTAATTTACGTAACAAGCCCTCCGTCTACTACGCGAGGACATCCTCCGCCTAGGTAGTTAGGCGTTCAGCCTAATCAATGACTATAAATATAAAAAATGGAAAAATGTCCTTGAAGGGCTCAATACTCAGGACAGTTCACTATGGAAAATGACAAAAAAATCAATAGGAAATATTTAAAAATGTTTTCGGAGTACTACCGGGACGTGCACAAGAGATAACGCCACTGAATATCAAAAAGAGAGTGACATGATAGTGAGGGAATTGAGGGAGAGACCCAAGGCGGTCATAAACACGAATCTTCTCGCCAGGTGACTGACGTTATCAGGCGTCCAGAAAACATTGTACAAACGGCCCTATGAAGGCAAGATTCCTGCTACCAACAGTGAGTTTCTGGACTAAGAGCGGCAACAGATAAACGTCCGGATAGCTCGCGTCCCGGCGGCCGATAGCCGGCTACGGAATTGAATCCCAGTAACTTCGTAATAGACCCAGCATTGGTCCGTCAATGGGTTGCATTTGTCGTTATTGATCCAGCACATATTCCTTTCATTGACCAATTGATTATACAGTCACTTTGAGCTGAACACCAAAACAACAAAGAGATGATAATTATATTATTTTATTATATTAAAAATACAAAGGGATTATTTTCATGATCTGCCACTGAAGATGGGACATCATCGCTTTCTTCTCCCACCAACTTGAAGAAGCACCATGCTCATCCCTTTCTCACAACTTTCCGTTATGGAAATTTCCTTCTGTGTCATAACTCTGATCATCATATTCGGGAGATTTTGCTGGAGTCTCTGTTGTAGATAAATTGCAGAACCCGTTGGCATAGATTTATTGACCTTCTCAATATTCATAATAAATATCCTGTATCTACAGTGATGTCCAGGGCTCTTTTCTTGGTCAGACGATTGATGTGTCATTTGCTTTTGCACTTAAACAGCCGTGATGAATTTGATGGGCTAGACATACATACTTTGATTCAAAATATATAGCATCAAATTGTAGCTTTTTTTCCTGGTTATCCCTATTTTCATCAATTAAGAATATGCTACAAACAAATTATTCCATACACATTTAACCTCTCCGACCATAGGAGTCATAGAAAACTGAACAATGTACATGTCAGTAAACGTAAACGTCGTGAACTATAAAATGCGGGTGATTTGAAATGAAGCATTCAAGGCTCATCAGGTTTTTCGTGTCCTTGCGGCTGAATACCAGTAAATCTGCAGTGGGCCAGACTTGGCAGTCCGGAGACGTTAAGTTAAAATATATTGTGTGTGTGTGTGATGGTCCTTCGCAAATCAACACCCGCAACACCGTACAGGAAATACCGTTGCCAAATTTCTACCAGTCCAGCAAAAGCATGCCGTTGCCATTATTCTGCCTCCTTTTCCATCTAACGGTTGATTGTTTATCAGCAGTTCATGTTTGCTGGGCGTCTACCTACGGACAAGGCGCCAGGTCTGGATGGGATTGATGAGATGATTCTCAGGAACCTCCCGCGAAAGTCTCTCGTGCAATTAATATATATATATATATATATATATAAACAAAATGGAAGAAATTTGATGGACATAGCCCTCACAAAAAATGTTAACTGTAGACACGTGTTTCGGGCTTCCGGCCCTCATCAGTTTGTTGACTCCGTTGATTTGTCGTTTACTACCAAGTATTGTTCCTCCTTGCCCTTCTTCACCGTACTGATGAGCGAAATAAAACGTGTCTACGGTTAACACGTCTTTTTGGGGGCTATGTCCATTGAATTTTTTCCATTTTGTTTTTAACAGTCCCCTCGATATTCCTCCCTACCATATATATATATATATATATATATATATATATATATATATAAACAAAATGGAATAAATTAAATGGACATATATATATATATATATATATATATATATATATATATATTATATATATATATATATATATATATATATAGTCAATGATGCACTCATTATTCATCAGCATTATCCAAGTATCCTGAAAGAGCCGCTGATAGTGCCGAAAGCAGGCAAGATCCTAAGAAAGATAAATGGCTGCCGCCCCATTTCCTTCCTGTGATGGATAAAATCCTCTTAAAATGCCTGAAAGCCATCGAGGGTACACTCAACCTTACCCCTGACGGGTTCAGGAAGGTACATAACCACATCCCAAAAAGCCGGAATTGTGCACGGGATCAAGGAGGCCCACCACTGAGGGCAGAACAAGGTTATGGTTCTGCTCGATACCTTTCGGGTAGAGGGACATGCCAAAATATGTGACGCAGTATGCCCTTATAGATTCACTAGGATTGACAGGACCTTCAGGGTTAAAATGAAAGGGGAGTTTTCTGCAGCGTGTCCAATTGGGGTAGCTGTCCCACAGGGGTCGTAATGACCTTAGCTTGAACGAGTAACTTCTTACCTTTGCTTAAATAAAGTACGGCGATATACGCAGATGATACTGCGTTGTTCGCACACTCGTTCTCGAGCGGGGTAGCAATGCGTCAGGGGGAAATACACCTGATGCGGAAGGTCATGCCGTATGTAGAGAAAAACAAAATTTGATTCACGAATAAAAAACATTATGAAGAAATTTCAAATCAAAGATCAAATGGTGACGGTCACCCCCAAGGTGAGAGATACCTGGGAATACATCTGAACACAAGGCTTACCTTCTAAAAATATATATCGAGCATAGTAGATAAGAATCTGGGAGCAATAAAAAGCAACTGCCCCCTGATAGCGAGGGGAAGTCACCTAACAACCGAAAATAAGGTTTCACTTTACAAACAGCTGCCACGTCCGATAATGCTCTACAGTGTTCTGCAGCATTTCCAGATTTTGACTGCATAAGCTGCAAGTGCTGCAGAACAAATTGCTTCGTATCATCCCAAATAGTGTTAGATACACTCAAACGTGCTACATGAAGAAAACGGACTGGACTGGAGAAGATCAGTAAAGTGATAACTAGAATAAGTAATAAGTTATACTGGGACTTTATCCTGAAGAGCCCATTAACCGGGAACATGACCTCCATTAGGAGTCATTCGGCTAGGAGGAGACATTGAGTTATCTACGGAGAATAAGATGAATGAATAAACTTCCACAATAGACCAGCCACTAAATAATGCCGGAACTTAGATTAGGTTGGGTAGAAAACAAATTATATTGAATTAAATAATAGTAAGAGTTGATTTTTCAGTAGTTGTTTTCTCATAAAGAAATCGCCATCGCAAATTTGAGTTCGTAATTATTAGTGGAAAACTAGACCTGAAATGAAGTAACATTTTTGTAGTATGTATTAGATAGCTGAAGACGTCTATTTATTTATTCATTACATAGGTTACCCAACAGGACAAACCCAATAACAGGGTAACACACAATAACAAAAAAAATTACAATTGTGTGATCAAAACATAACAGAAATCATCCTAGTTTATAGAGATAAGAGGAAGTTATAACTATACTAGGTAAGTGGTTGTGCGCTTTTTCAGGTTAGGTGGTTAAGTGCATTTTCAGGTAGTTTTTGAATTATCTTACACAGAGCTTAAAAATTTCATCAGAAGTCATGGTGTTGAATGTTACCGTACATCTAATCATTGGAGAATCACCGAACTGATTTGTGGAAAAATAAGGAAAAAACAAAAGTTGCCTATGTCGGATATTGTATGAAGTGCAGTTCAGTGAAAATAGGGTTGAACATTAATTGGAATCAATGAGATCATTGAATATTTTGTAAATGAAATATATATCATTGACATGCTGAAGGTTACCGGTTAGCACCCTGATCATTTCCTCTTGGCGGAAGGGGTGTCACTGGAGAGTGTGCTTCGTATATGAAGGAGGAAATGCTGAATAATTACTAATTATTATTTATTGTATTCACTTAATTCATAATGTGAAGCAAGCATGCACCAAATCAGTTGAATGTAGATATATAATGGATAAATAGACTCAGTTTGAATTGAATTGAGTATTTCATGGGAATCTGGTGAAGAAATATATGATTATAGGCTATGATATAAGCTTTGTACACCATTTCAAAAGAACTCCACAGAGAACAATTACCAAAAAAACAACTTCGAGTCTTGATCAAATCAGAAGCTTCCTGTAGAAGACAAAAAGGAACGGTTTCTTATTTCTTAGACCAATTAAATTGTATTACATTAATCAATAAAAAAATTTGCAAACGTTGAAAAAAAAAATGTTTTTGTAGTATTTTAGGGATATTAATGTGAAGTGATTTATAATTTTGCCCAGTTGTATTGATAACATTATCTTCAATTTGAGAATTGAAGAATTTGCTGAAGAGAATCGCCTTGTGAAGTATTATTTCCAATATCCATTTCTGTATGACAAGTACATCATTCAATCATATAAATCATTTCAACTCATAAAACCATATGATAGAATCGACCCAGATCAGAGAAAAATAATAATATTTTTTTAGGTCGAGAAAATCTATGAGATATTTGAATTTGGATAAAAATCCCCTGATTTACCGAACTATTTCTCCAGTTTGCAGGTTCCACCTCATGTAACGGTCTATAATTACACTATTTCTCAGCTTCGAAAATTTGAGAACATTCAACTTTTATTGTGCTATTCCGTAAAAAGTTTCTGCTATTATTAAATACGGGCGATATTTTTGGATTTAACTTCTTCATTCTGATATCACTTCCGTCGAACTCACGACCTCATGATTACCAGTCAAGTGCTCCCCCAACTGAGCTACTTAAGACGCAGGATCATAACCGCGATCGAAATATCGCTTTCTAGAATTTAATCTGTTTCGGAAAGCAATGATGTGGAAGGGAACTCATTCGCCATCAAATAATCATCAAGAACCAACTTACTTTTCACCTAGCGTCGTCGACAATTTGCGATTTTCAGCAAGGATCAGGTGTGGATCTCCGACCATTGAAAAATTGAGCCGAATTTTAAAATCAAGAGGGGAAATTTGTGTCTGTGATATATAATGTGAAAGAGAGTTGTCGGCGTGGGTTCAATCCCCACCCGAGGATGTCTTCTTCTAGAATTAAAAAATTCTTCTCTGCACGCCGCCAACTCTCTTTTTATTTTTGATAACCGGTCACTTCTTCAGAGAAGCAAACAAATATTCCCTTTTTGCTTATTGACTAGCATTTGTGACGTTTTTCTTTGGATATATGAGAATAAACATCGGATCTGAAAATTTTCAGATGATCTATTTTTGGTGCTTCTTCCATTCAGAACTCGTAGAGGATTTTCCCTGCTGGGATTGAACTGGTTGCTGTTCTTTTTCAAGAAGTGGACAGCGGTATTCACTGCTTCGGCATATAACTCCAAATGAAGACTTTTGACAGTTTTGTTCGAATATCTCTCTCAAAACTTCCATTATGTTTGGGATCATAAGGATACGGTATTTGGTGTTGAATGCCATTTTGTTTTTAATATTTTTATAACATTCATACTAAAATATTCTGAACCATTTTCCGATCTCATTTTACTGACACTAATTCATATTTAACAAAATACATTTTCAATAATTCCAAAACTTCACTCTTCTCTACAGATAAATGTACCACTATTATAATAAGATAAAACATCTCGGCCATTCTTGGCCCCTTGTCTCTAAATCTTTGATCGGGACATCTTGTGTTCTGAGCTCGACAGCCATTGCGTGAAGGAATAAAATTTGTTCATGTTTGAATAAATAATGAATTAGAGCATTCTCCTTTCTTCTGCGAAAGTATTTTCAAGGCAGTGAATTATAGTGTGATATCGAGGTATGTAGAAATATTCTTGACCATTTCAATATAGAAGTCATGTGGAAATATTGTCTCACGAGAACGTGGAATATGTCTTTATATAATTTCGTTATCATGATTCATCGATAATCCTTGAATACCATTATCTTGGTCAATAACTCCGTTTTTTTTTCAAAAGTTTTCAAAAGATCAAATCTAGTTTCCGGCTTATTTCTCAAAACTATTCTGGATGGTGTCAAACCGGTAGTTATATGTACACTATTTCTGGAACTGAGGAGATATCTATACATTAATATCTCAAAGCTAACATTTCAATTGTTTGGATCTTTAAATGCCTTAGATATCGTTAATTCAAAACTTTCAACCGCATTTTCTGCCTGACTGTTACTAGAAAGGTGATACACAGGCGAGGTCATATGTCGAATTCCTTTCATACTCAAGAAATTAGAAAATTCTTTTGATGTGAATTATCTGTAACTAACACATCCGGAAGACCAAGGCGAGAAAAGCATTCCCTGCACCTTTCAATGGTTTCGGTGGAATCGCATTCCTTCATAACAAATGCTTCCACCCATTTCGAGTGAACATCTACAATGATCAATATCATTTTATCATTGGAAAGTCCTAGAAAATCGCAATGAACTCTCTCATATACTCAATTGCACTTATTCCAAGGACGTGAAACGGCTTTCATTGGCTCCGGGCAAAATTTAACACATATTGAACAACATTTCACCTTATACTTGATATCATCATCCAACTATGGCCACCAAAAATAAGAACTATCTGTCGATTTCATTTTAACAATTCCTTCATGATTAGCATGCAATTCACTCAAAAAAGATGGCATCAATTCAGAAGGTATTACTACTCTGTATCCTCACATTATTACATTATTTTTTACATAAAGCTCATCTTTTTTTCGAAAATATGGTTTTAATTCTTGGTCGTACTCTCCTTCTGGAGAGCCATAGCGTATACAATTGAAAACCTTACCTAGAATGTTATCCACCCCAGTTTCTGAACGAAAATGTTGATATCTATTTTATTCATATTCTCAACAAATTTCAAATAATCAAGTTCGTCCTCTTCCACATTTACTATTCTTTTGACCGAAAAATCGCGATGAAGCATCAGCTCTAGTATTATTCACCCCTTTGGTATAACAGAACGTATAATTGAAATTTGATTGAAAAAGTGACCACCTTCGAATTCGACCCGAAGCCATATGCGGCAAACTTTGTTTTTCTCCAAATGAAGTTGAGAGAGCCTTATGATCAGAAATTAATATAAAATGTCTTCCTGCTAAGTATTGATACAGTTTCTGTACAGCCCAATATACAGATGAAGCCTCCTTGTGAACAACTGAATAATTTCTTTCAAATTTATTCAGAACTCTCGTAATAAAACAAACAGGTTTTTCCGAACCATTTTTAAAAACATGTGATAAACAAGAACCAATTCCTTGATTGCTCGCATCACAGTATAATTTCAACGGTTTGTTCAGATCATAATACACAATTACTTTTCTGAAATAAAATCATTTTTGGCACATTCAAATGATTGCTGACATTCTTCAGACCATACAATTTTCGCAGAAACTATATGAAGGTTTCAATTTATTAGATGAATTATCAATAAATTTTGAATAATAATTCACCAATCCACAAAAAGATTTCACCTGTGTCACAGTCTTTGGTGCAGGACAATGTAAGATTCCACTGATTTTCTCCATATCTTTTATCAGGCCCTCCGAATTAATTATATGTCCTAAATATTTCATTTCATTTTTGAAAAACTGACATTTACCTTTGTTCAGCCGTAAACCCGATACTCTCAACCGTTCAAAAACTTCCCTCAAATTATTAAAGTGTTCATCAATGGTTTTTCCAGTTATCACAATATTAACCAAATAGTTAAGAACACCCGGTATCCCCAATAGAAGCCTTTCCACGGCCTGGTGGAAAATAGTACAAGCCGGTTTAGTTCCAAACGGAAGACAATTCACCATATAGATACCCAGATCAGTGCTCCACGCTAACAACATACTAGATTCCTCCTCAACTTCTAGTTGATTGTAAGCATTCCGAAAATCTAGTTTAGTGAAATATTGACCACCCTGTAGAGCGGTGAAAATACAATCGATCCTTGGCAAAGTATGATTGACTTCGGCCAAATACTCATTAACAGTTATTTTGTGTAGGGTGTGTAGGGTGTACCCTATTTACAATTATAAATTTTTTCTATAACTTTTTCTCTTTCTAAACGTCCAAGTTCACTCTTCACTAAATCTCCATAAGCATATGGAATCGGTTTCGACCTATAAAATACTGGCCTAGCTGATCGATCATATTCTAATTTTATTTTCAACCCCTGATAAGCCTAATTCGTTTCTGAAAAGTTCTTCATATTCTTGAAGTAAATTTTCCAATTTAGTTCCAGATCTCACCAAGTTAACAAATATTGGTGAGATAAGTGACAATACGTCAATATTAAACTTTTTTAACAAATCGCGCACAAAAAGTAACCTACATCCGCCATCTACTACAACAAAATCACATACCCGACTCAGGTCATTCAATTTCACGTTGCCCTCAATCTTCTCCACCGGAGTTATTATTTTCCCATCGTTAGTTTTTAGCCTGATCGGAGTGTCCGTTATTGCAATGTCAGAAAATAATTCCTCATAAAGCTTCAATGGCATACAAGACAAACCTGCACCTGTATCCATCTCCATCTCCATCTTCAACCTTTTTCCATTCAAATCAACATATATATATATATATATATATATATATATATATATATAGGCTCCAACCTAGAACTTCAGTTATCATTAGTATTGAACATTTCAATGAAATCATGATGATGATTTTCTATTTCACTAGTTGAACTCTGACCTAGAGAGACAAAATGATTATTATTTTCTCTACAAGCTGCCTGAATAAGTAAAGCTTTTGAATTTGCAATACCGGAAATCATGATTATTTTTATTGCAATTCATCCATTGGTGAAGATTCATTAGATCTATTCGGAACCCGTATATTTTCCCTTTCCGAGATTTTGTTATATTTTTTTTCAGATTTTTGAACCCTATTAATATAGACCGGTCTCTTCATTTCTTTCAGAATTGACTCCCGCGCCAACGCTATTTCGACTAATTCTTCCATTGTCTTCTTCTCTGGAGATTCTTCACAACGTCGATCCAATATTTTTCCCGGATTGAGCCCAACCACAAATTTGTCTTTTACACGATCCACCAAGGAACTGCCAAATTCACATACAGCAGCAAACCGCTTCACAATTACTAATACTTTCGTCTTCTTGCTTGAGGTTATCGAAATGTACCCTTTGACGGTAAATACTGGCCCTTTCTTTAAATTGACTTTGCATTAATTTGACAATTTCAGTAAGGCTTGTCTTTCGGAGGTATTGGGTCACATATATTTTTTAAAATTTTGTAAATTTCCTCATCAATTAATGTCAATAATACAGCCGCTCTTATCTTCTCATCTATTGCATTTGCTAGAAAATACTGCTTTCTGGAAATATCTCCCAGTCATCACCAATTCTGAATCCATTGATCGTGCAGACAGAACCCTTAAACAACCATCATTTCATCAGCCATAGTAGAATCCAAATCTGCTTTCCTTCGTCGCCACAAATTGTCGTATCGTATTGATGAATAATAATAGTAGAATGCACACGTTTTATTTTATCCTAATTATTCTAATTATGACAATTATGACAATTTTCCAAAAACAATTGCTTGACATCAAAATTCAACAAAATACCTGATTGCCATTTTCAATTAAACAGCACATAATAAACGTAATGCACTGCAGAACTCAACTCGATTATAAATTAAACTTTAATGAACAGGTAGATTCCATCTGCAAAAACTAAACAAAGTATATTACGCCTATATTGAATACAACAAAAAGTAAATGTACTTTTTTTACTCACTCTCTCTCTTTCTCTATCTACATTGCAAAATGCTCGACTGCATCACACAAACTGCATTGTATAAATCGTTTATATTAATTGTATTGTATTAAGTGTTATTGTTTTGTGAAATGTCAATTTTTTTTTCTTTTTCCTGACTTATGTCATGTCATGTCTGATGATCACAAGAGATGAATACAGCTATTTAAGCCACGTTTTTAACTGTTTTGACGCCGAAAACTATCTTTCTGCAGAAGCTACACTACAGGGCAAAGTTAACAAAAGTTGTGAAATTAATTTTACATATGGAAATAATTCTTAATCACACAATTTGAACAAATCTTGTATACCCAAATCCAGGAGGTTTTCATTTTTACATTCATTTTGTCAAAATTTTTGCTCTGATTTCAAATGTAGCCTCCTCTTCAACTTTTGAAAAATCTTTTTTTGGAAATGTACTTGATTGAACAATATTCAACTATCAAATCGATAATCTAAATCCTTTATTATTGAATCTAAAATAGGAATGTATATTGTAATTCTATAATAGTCCGCTGCATTGTCGTAATTAACATTTGCCCTAAGTGGTTGTTTAGTAGTAGTTCTAGGAACAGTTATAGAAATATCCAATTTATTGTGAATGTCTTTAAATATAAAAAAAAATATAGCATTTTTTCGATTTTTTTTCAAGGTTTCTATGACCTGACTGCACCATATTTGAAGCAGAAAGTTTATCCAAAGAGGTAGTTTGAAGAATTTTAGATAACCTATGGTATAATACAAAACTGATGAATTAAATACTGTTACAATAAAACTTGTCTGTAACATTGAAGTTATGACTCCGTATCCCTCTAACTAGGTATCATATTCAAAGATTCTACGATAGTATCAAATAATGAACAGAATTTAAAAAAAGACTCGTGACGTTATATCTATTGTGTTTCGCATAATTTAATTAGATGTATATTATTCCAAGACTCAAGTAGAAAGTTGCGCTTAGATGATGGACTGAAAAAATTCACAATTTATTTTACTGTTCCTACAGTATTCCGCACACTGAGAACTTGCGGAGTTTTTGATACAGAAAAAATTATGATGAGGATATTCAATATAATTTGATAACTGGGCTTTCAATTTAACGACAGCTCCTTTCTGATCTCCCATTATGCTTATGCCAACGCATTTTTTTAAATCAAGTCAAAATGTTTGCAAACCTTTTAAAATGTTTTCTGCCAAAAAAAATTCCGTTAGAATAGGCTCAGAACTGGCATCATCATAAGTTGCATGATGACAATTCAAAAAGAATAAAAAGTCCTCATATCAATTATCATTATAGACATGTAAAACCAGAGGCATTTGCGATGTATGGATTATGTCCGTGGTTTCATAAGAAATTACACTCTAATAATGCGCTTCTTCTACTAGAGATAATATAACATTGGAAATTTGGTTTCCCATTATACAAGTCAACTCATTCTGCACTGTTTTGCTGATGTATGTAACTTGTGAACTAGCTGTAGTTAGATGCCGTTCAAGTATCGTATTCCCTCGATTGATGCATTGATTTGTCGACTCGCTTCCCTCTCAGAGGAATATTTTGTCTTCTTAGGAAAATTATAGCTTCTATAATCGGTTTTAGTCGTTCTCTGTTTTCAGTAACTTGATTTTTATTGTGTCGTCCAGTAGATCAATTATTTCTTTTTTTGGTTTATTTAAGTGTTCATAAACCCGTCAGCAAAAGTAATGGCTCTTTTATGATACTGGTTTTTTTCATGTAAACACAAATCTCCTGCTTTCCCATATAACTTGAAATACCTATTTAACGGAGTTTTTACAGGTTTCTGCAAAGGGCTTAAATTGTGAATTCCCCCATGAATTTTTATGTTCACTGTATGGAAATTTGGAGTTACTTTCTGGCCTTCATATATTTTTCAGAATACTTAATTTTTCAGTGTCTGAAATAAGTTTATTTAAATAATAATCATTTTCGGTTAACATTGCAACTTGACCTTCTCCCTCATCTTCACAACTTGAAACAACATTGAGATTATGTTCTGTTGTTGTAGACGTAGATGCTCGTGAGACTCAGGATCGGGAACATTGGGCCGCACCCAAGATTTTTGTAACGATACCCAATAATGTGTTACTTCGCGGTTGTCTATTATGCATTTTTTTCAGTAATATTAATTCTGAAAGTATGATAAATGATGTAAAAACGCATAAAAAACAAGATTACATTTATTGTCCACCTGACATCTAATACTTATTTCACTTATTCTATGTTAAGGTGTCTCTGGTTGTCTGCATCCAACATCCAAAACACACTACAATACATATGTTTTTACTAGTAAACATAAAAAATTTACGAAATACTTGCTACAAACATACAGCACAGTAAATTAATTCTTAAAAACAAATCCAGGAATTGAGGAAAACCGTGAAGAAGGACAGAACGCATACTATTATCGTTGAGAAACAAACAATGGCGGTGGCATAGCACTTGACTTGACGGCCTTGACGCGACTGAATCAAAGCACAGAGCACAGAGCGCAGATCGCGGGGCGCGGATAGTCAGTCACAAGAGGAATGATTTATGCAAGATGCGACGATTTATGGATTTTGGCATACTAAAGATATATAGTAGCCAGAAACATGGATATCTTTTGAATTATTGTAGTATTTTTTGTTTATGGATCAGTGTGGAGGGGGGAATCACTCCCATTACCCCTCCATAGATCCATCCTTGTAGTGGAGTGTAGATGGGTCTATAATCTTGAAATACATGCATCGGGAATTCAGCCAACAACAGGGGGTGGCCTTCTTCACCAGTTGATAAGTATTTCATTTTGATAATGCTGATTGCTTTGGCAAATGGAAGGTATATGATCATGTTGTTATTAAGACTGTATTTTTCATGAGTCCTAAAAATGCATCTGCTTGTAGTCAACTCAGTCAGTTCAATTCTTACTGCCCAAAGTCATTAGATTGCAGCAAAAATGGTTTTGCATTATTTAACTGAAACCAAATATTATAGATTAGTATTTGAGGAAGATGGTCACACTTGTGTGTCTTGTTACACTAGCCTACGGCTCATTTCACAAACTGAATCTGATGTGAAAAATGCTATTTCGAACACTAGTTTCCCAATATACTAGTTCAATCACGGTGTGAGGGATATCGAATATGCTCGATGCATTCAAACCAACAGGCTGCCTAGATCCTCTAATATCTCCTCAAAATCTAACAACAATACCCAATTTGTATCGGAGTGGGGAAAACTTATAAAAATGAAGTATTTCCGAAAAGTACGGCCCTGTGAAGTATACGAACGACACTGTGTTTTTTCACTCCCGGGGAAATCAAGAATATTTAGTGTTCAAAAATCCCGAAGGTGTCTTGTACCCGGAAAGTAGGGAGAACCGATCTTCAAATATCCAATACATTAGAGGCAGCCTATAGACCTTACTCAGTGGAACTAGAACGACCCTCTGGTAAGTGCAGTCTGGCTGGTAAAGAGTCTGTGCTTGCAGGGATTGGCTCTCTCTCTCTCTCTCTCTCTCGAGAGAGAGAGAGAGAGAGAGAGAGAGAGAGAGTGTTCGCCTCTATAGGTGACGATCTGATTAAAATCCCGGCAGTAAGCGCGCTAGTTAACTCCAAGTCAAACTTTTCCGATGTCCAGAATGAGCATGCCCCTGCAAAGAGGCACAGACCAAAGGTAACTCGAATCCTACATTACCAGTAACCGCTTATCTACGAAGCAGTAGAGTTGTCGTCCTTGACAGTCCTGCATGTACAAATGCGAGTTTTGTTAAAATTTCGAACAAATTTGATCATTTGTCAAAATTGACGGACGGTGACATGCACGTCCCCACGGTCGAAAACTTCACAAATCCATCGGTGGAATCAGCCCAAGCGAGTTCAACCGAATCCTCCGCCAAAATTCAATTTTTTTTAGATTCCACCAAAATAATCGAAAATAACGATAGCAATATGTATATATATATATATATATATATATATACAACATCGATGTTGCTTTTCTGCAAGAAACTCATCCTAATGGGAAACCTAACTATAAAGTGCTTAGAAATGATAGGATTGGACGTCCGAGTGGCGGCGTTATCATTATGGTTAAGCGCTGTCATGTTCAGTTTGGCATTTCCAATGATGATACCCATGGTATTGAAGCTGCAGGTATAATTTTCAACACGAGGAGTGGTCCGATGCATTTAATCGATGTGCTCGATGTGCTTCTGATGGAAACAGATCAACCCGTTTTGGTCATGGGTGATCTGAACGCTAAGTACGTACAATGGAGTCTATAACCAACGTAAATGGTAGACGGCCGAAGCAACACAGTGACAGGAATGAATACCAGGTGTTGGCTCTAGATGAGCCGAAGCATTTTGGTCCCTACAGGCCCGATGTGCTTGACATTGCCCTAGATATACACGTTCTCGCCGAGTTGAGCTCTGATAACAACCCGGTGATATTATCATTGAGGGAAGCTTCACGAAGCTGATTAGTTCACCTATGTATGATCTTTCAAGTTCGATGGCAAGAGTGAGGCTTTGCCAAACGTCGAAAACCTAATTCTGTCCACGGTGGGGCAGGCGCAAAGTATGTGCTCTGCTGTTTCGTCATTTTCAAGACAAAGTCGGCTCATCCGATTTTCGCACAGTCCCAGTCTTGATATGTGGACAGTGGCCAAGTGAGTAGGCCTGTTAGACAACGTAAGTCATACCTATTGGAATGTAACAATTGTTTTTGACGTTTTTCGAATGATTTATAAATGCCTTGGAATGGACTAATTCTGGTAAGTTATGCCGGTCTGATACTCTTCTTGAAGTCCAGGTATTCAGTGTTTGTTTGGCAAAGCTTGGAGAAATGCCAAGTGCGGGATCTGGTCCGATGAAACCTTTTGCGGCCCCCTCTTTCGCGAAGTGGTCAGGAATCCAAACCAGAGGCAGATTATTGAATCATCCCACCGAGGAGAGTCTATTTTGACAGTTCCATACCAACTTGGACGTTGATCGGCACGAGCTAAGGGATATTGTTTTTATTGATTCGTGTGTGAGGTTGGTTTCCTCCAATCTCTCTGCACTTTAAATCAATGGCCGTGAATTTCCGCCTGGAATACGGTCGCGTAGGACCCTAGGTAGCTTGATGTCTCTGTCCTAGGTCCACAACTATATACCAAAAATCTAATTTTGTATTTCGTGCAATTAATATTTTTCAATCGCAGAGCGCTTTCAACCTATGAGGTCATCTTCAGTGCTTGCCTGCGAACTAAGTGAATGATAGATGTTTGAATGTTATTTCAACTAATTGTCAAAGTATCTCTCACTCGTCAGGCAAGAACAGGGGGACCCATAAAATACAGACATTCATTCACAGAGTTGAAATGGTTCAAATGTATAAAATTGTGACGAACATGTTTTACACTGTTTGTCACAAATATGTTCAAGAGCATGGGGTAGATCCAGCCGGTGGTGGTTGGTTCTAAACCTTTTCCAGCCAAAGTAGATTCGATTGAATTGATTATCAAATGCTCTTTCGATGTCAAGAAATATGCCCACCGCAATATCTTTGTTGTTCAGGATTTGGGTGATTTTCCCAATGAGGTTATGTAATGCTAAATCTGTTGATTTGACGGTTTGATAGGCATACTGGTGGTTCTTTAGGGGGGACATGTAAAGAGTCACCCGCCTGATATGCCCGTCTAGCACCCTCTCAAGTCCTTACAGAAGGAACTGTGTTAGGCTAATTGGTCTGACGGACTTGGGATGTGGGTCTGCGCGACCCACTTTCGGTACGCATACCACCAGCCAACTGGGTGGTATATAGTTCTACGCCAGACTAGCTCTATACAGTTCAATGAGGATGGGTAAAATCAGTCCGTTTTGGAGCAGAGCTGGAAAGATACCGTCATCTCCGGGAGATTTGAATGGTTCAAATGATTTGATTGCTCATTCAACTGCCGCTGCTATGATAACTTATCAGCAACCTCCCAGTCGTTCTTTTTTCATTGTTATCCAGAGTCAGACTTCCAGGAAATTGATTTTGTATCAAAAGCTCTAAGGTTTCTCTTCTAGAGGTCGTGAATATTTCGTCCAATCGTTTTATCGATCCGATTTCAGTAGCCGTCTCTCTATAGAGAATATTGTGGAATCTTGTGCTGCGAGGTATTTCGGATATACTCTCGTAGAACTTTCTCCAAGATTCCCGTTTTGCCTTTCTTATTCATTGTGATTCGTTAGAGTAGTTTTATGAGTGTCTCAGTTTCCTGACTCTTCAGCTCGGTTGAGTAAACCAGTGAGAGTCCCTACTGTCTCTTTGGTTCCCAGTGGACAATTCTCGTGATATGGAGAGACCATTGCATCGCAAATTTGTTCTGCTACAGTCTCTATTCCATCACAGCTGTTAGTTGTAGTGAATCCGGCTTCAATGTACGAGTGGAAGGAGTTTTTGTATCTGCTCCAATCTGTGGCCTTTGAGTCTCGATATTTGACTACGGGATAATCACTAGGAGAGTGGAAGATAAAACATGTTGTATCCGAGGACGATAAGAAACTAGAATAATTCAGTAGAATCAACTGAAGTGGGTTAACTGCGGAAATCAAGAAAGATTATCGCATGGGGAATTTCCATGAATTACCCTCATTACGTGGCACATGAACAATAAAAACAACCAACACTTTGGAAACCCTCCGTTTCTTAAAAATGTATTTCAGTACCACTGCATCCAAAAATAGAACAATGGATGTAACAAAATTAATTAATGCTGACATAAATAGTATAGTTTATCTGAAGTTTATCTATACGAGCGTTGGGACCTGGACTTTGATAGGAAACTATAGTACCCAACCAACTATCATATGAAAATCTCTAACGAGAATGATATTAGAAAACCTCTTGAAAAATTCAAAGCTAAATCACATTTGATCATTCCTTCGTCGAACTGAGGTTGAAGAATTGTCCACAGGTGTTGCACCTTTAGTGTACTTTTTGAACAAACGTGGGCATCTCTAGCATCAATCGTTATTGAAGCAAACCCACCTGTCACTCAAATCATTCCAATAAGAACCTAGTCCCCCGACTTCTACCCAATATTGGCTGACGTAGTGCATCCACATATTTTGGAATTGAAAACGAAAAATTAAGAATTGTAAATAAGATTTTACTTACATGAAAAATATGATGTTTCAAAGTTATGAGTTCTATATTGAATCCTTTTTTCACCAAAAAATACCTGAGTGCCTATATTTCACATAAAATAACTTAACCACCTATATCATAATTAACAGATAAACAATATATTCATTCAATCAAGTTGAATGCTACTAGTGTTCAGAATCTTTCATTGAAATCTGTGGACTCTGACTCAATTGTCATTCATCATTCACAAACATCACTCCCTCTTTAATCCAACATGACCTCCATAAGAGCCTGTTTGGAATTTAATAATGTTTGTGCACTTATTTTAAGTAATCATGATCAATTTTGATCAAAGTTTCAACTATATAGGATTATTTTTCCGACCCAAATATCGACCAATAGAATTGCACCATTCGACGTCACGTGGTACAACCTACATGGTATTATACTGATAATTTTTTGAAAATTTTCTCTGGTAGTTGCTATATATAAAAAACAAAACATGATCCAGTCAAATTAACCACACTTCAAACTGACAGGTTGAATTCAATTGTGACAATTGGAGATTTTGCATGAAAATGAGTCGATTTGGAGTTTGTTCTCTGTCCACCATCGATAAAAAAGTCAAAGGAAATGTTCCCATTAATACGGAGAAGGCAAAAAAAACAGTTTGGAACCAATTTACTACTTTTTTGGGACGGAAAAATATCCCTCGAATACAACGAGCTTCAAAATTATCTGGCATTTCCTCAGGTTCCTGCAAACAAATAAAGTCGTCAAGTTTTCAGGAAAATCACTGCGCTTCGCGCTCGTGATTTTAACCTGAAAAACTTGACTCTTAATTTGTTTGAACGAACCTATCGGGAAATACCCGATAATTTTGAAGCTCTTGTGGTATTATAAGTGATTATACCAAGAGTGTTTTCTGTTGTGACATGTTATTTTATAAATTGCGGCAAGCGAAAGGAATTTTTAACCTCACTTTCGTAAGTACACACCTTTCCAAATTGTTTTTGAAATCAAATAATGTTCAATTTCAATTCATTGTAGAGTTTCTGATGAAGAGACAATAAATGACTCGAAAGCTTGAATAGAAAAAAGAGTTCACTTTATTTTCCATCCCCTTGTTGACTGCATACACGAATTTAAAAAGGATTCTTCTTTAACTTATACAGTCGTCTAACCTTCACACCTTATATATATATATATATATATATATATATATATATATATATATATATATATATATATATATATATATATATATATATATATATATATATATATATATATATATATATATATATAAAATATATATATATACCTAAACAATAATCAATCCGTTGGGCATTGCATTGCCATATATACCAACCTTTCGAAAATTTCTTTTTCCCGAGTTTTTTCATTCTTCTGAAGTTCGAGAATATTCGGCTCCTTCAGAGGCGTAGAATAATGAGACGAGCGTTTCCTGCTGGTGTCTAATGCCTTCTTAGAACCGCCATGGAAAAACTGTAGAAATTTGTTAAACGTCGTTGGTGGGGAGTTGACCATGAGAACGGAATAAGTCGGGCTTCCAGGATCGGTAGGATGTTGTAGATTCTGTAATTCTACTTCTGACACTATTTCTTTCGATGGGTTTTCTTCGTTGTCTTCTCTTGTTAACATTGATGTTTTGTACCTGTAAAAATGAATATTCAAACAACTAGGATGCATATCCTTATGAACTACAATACTATGAGATAAAAAAAGGGAATTGCTTGTATGGTTTGGGAACCCAATTAGAATGAAATGGGAAAATGTAATCCTACGAAACTGAAGAATCAATTGACATTGTATTATCGTTGTTGAATTTTTGTAGAAAAAATATGAAATTTCAGGTCCCAGAAAAAACATAGGGCAAGTATATGAGAACGTTAAGGTAGTTCAGAAAATTTGCCCCACATTGTGGTTGATTATGCTAGGGAAAATAGTCAGAGTTTTGGATTTACAAATCTTGTTTTTCTCAGTGTGCCATCCGTTCACAACAGATATTGTTCAATTCATTGGGTACATAATCATACCTCTTCAATCTGAAGTAAAATTTCGAAGTTATGTAGTTCCAAAGAGTGTGTTTTTCAAGCACGAATTTCTTTAGCGATGAACTTCAAACGCCCTCCTACTCTTTAGCAGCATGATATACACACTTATTGATTATCAGTTTTTCCTCGAATTAACTATCGAAAGAAAGTTTGTATCTATGTATGTATGTACAGTAACGCACTACATTACCGACCTCAAAATCGTACAGTTATGGGCAATTTTACAGCATATCAACCACTACAGCATAGCAACAATTACAACGTAGCGACCATCATTGCATTAGAATAAGGTTTGTCAAAAATAATTTTTTTAGGAATGATATTTTACCAACAAATGGCCTGATGATCCCATTTTCAACCCTGGAATGACATACCTCCTCCTTTCCCTGTACCCCTCATTTGAAACACAATTGAACGGGAAAGAAAAACGTTTATTTCAATGAGTATGACAATAATTATTGAAAGAACAGTTGTCTGAGTTAGGAAAGCATACGACTTCTGACATCGCTGCATCAAGTAGTTGTTGCTGAACATTTCTTTCCCCACAATTCCTATAGGGACTTATTGGGATAGTCCCAGTTGGTCATTGTTGACTATCCTTTTTGTATCTTTTTTTTATTACAATTCTTTCAGCTACGCTCGTTGATCGCCATTCCCTATGCGTTTTAGAATCTGAATATCAGCGCCATTGTCAGCAAAAAAAATTGCGGACGTTCTTCTCAAACAATGGCCGGTGTAACTTGACGCATCAGGAAGTTTTAAATATTCTGTGGAATTTTTGCAAAAGTTTGAATGCCAACTGGCTGTACTGTACATTTGCCATGACGATAAAACAGGAAAAATCGATTATGACTTACTGTTTTGGGTCTTAATAATAAGTACTTGGGGTAAATTTCATACCCATTGCAATCTGAGCCCACGGTAAATACACGTTTTTTTTTGTTTTGGTATCGTGTAACGTTACAATCAACATTGTTCCGGAATCTTCTATTCTTCAGTTGTTGAACTGCACAATTCTGCACGTCTACATTGAGCCCGAAAATTTATACCACTTTCAATAACAAATACGTGATTGGAGCCTCGTTCAAAAACTTTCTGACGTTTTACATTGTCAAAACGTTTACTTTTTTAAGTTCATTTTGACGTTTCAAGAAAGCGATTATTGTGGAATATCCGTATTTTCATTGATTTGAATCGTGCTTTTCATCATAGAGTATGTATCCTATGAACTAGAAGCTTAAAGGATTTTTGCCTGAAACAAATAACAACATAAGTACTTATGTACAACACTTTCCCCATATGAAATAGCCTACCTTTTCAGTAGTTATATCAAGAGTGATGGATATTTTGGTATGAATTCTTTGACTATTTTGTGTCAATAATGTTGCAGAAATTCACCAAAATTTTCGAAAAAAATTGGTCGAGTGGTATTTTGCAACAGTATTGGTGGAAAAATATCAAAGTATACTCTACCCAAAATATCTATCACAAGTGGTATATGAGAATATTATATAACCGAGCTAGCTACTACAAACATACACTGAAGGAACCTATATTACTATCTTTAGGTTTTTTCGATTATCTTCTAAGGAAGTGTTTCCTATCACTCTAACATCATCGTCGACGTGACGATTTCAATAGAAGATTGAGCAAGATGATCTCCAACCACTGATAAGATTTTGCCAAATATATAATATGAAAGTGGGAATTTGTGTCCGAGAGAAATACATGAAAAAGGAAATTGTGGCAAATTCTATAATTCCTGGAAAAAATACCACAATATCCAGAACGATGAGAAAAGTGGTTTGTTTCTTTTTTAATTTTTTTTTCGAAGTAGTTTTTCCAAAAAAAAAATCTGAAAGAAATACTCCTGTTCGAACACTGCGAAAATCGCGCTAGGATGTGACCTAATAAGTTCAGATCTATCGCCAATTGCCGTGAGCGCAAGATAATTACAGAGTTGCCAAGCGTTATTCATAATATTCCTATACAATGTGAGCAGGCCGAAAAAATAATGACTCGGTATACATACATATAATTCAAGAATAACTAAATCAAGAGCAACTATCAAATGATGAGTCTTCATTTCGATATAACACATGCTGACACCAGTTCTGTTTCATTCAAAGGATGAAATAGAATAACATTTCCTCAGAAGTTTCGCAAAATAGTGACACTGGCAACTCGTTGATCGCGAAAAATAATGACATAGCACTCAGTATACATACATATTATTCAAGAATAACTAAATCAAGGACAGCTATCAAACACGAAGTATTCATTTCAGTATAACACATGCTGACATAAGTTGTGATTTATCCATAGAATGGAAGGAAATAACGTTTTCTCAGAAGTTCCGCAAAATAGTGACACTGGCAACTCAGAAAAATGCCAAATCCATGGACTTATGACGTCAAAAAAGCGGCAATAACGCTGTGTTTGAATTTCTCACTGAATTTGAGGATTAAGAGCAGAGTTTATTCGAATATTACATAATATCTTCTAGGAAAAACTATGCATTTATAATATTTTACCACTATATTTAAACTTTGAGCACATATGAGCAAATTTATGAGTTTGTGATCTCGCCTATTTCTGAGATAAAAGTCAGGATTATATATAATTCGGAAATAAAAGTTGGAATTATTATAATCTGAGATGAAAGTCTGAATTATACATAATTCGGAGTTTAACGTCAGAATTATACATAATTCGGGGAGAATATACATAATTCGGAGTTACGTCAGCATTAATGTGAAATGGATGCAAAAAATGAGTTCGATTTCGGAAAATGACTTCTCGAAAAACAATTTTATTTCAGAAGGAACTTTTAGTACATGAAATACAAGTTAATTGTTCAAAGTCTAGTAGCAAAAAGCTTGAGAGAATGCTCTTCTCTTGGTTTTATTGAAGTCGGTGAGGTGTCTAATTCCTGCTGACTCCTGTTTTTTATGTTGCACGTCTAAAGAGGTTTTGATGTGTTTCACTTCATCTAGGTTGATTCCGTCCAATTGCAGAGGTTTGAAGTCGATTTGAGAATTTTCATTTTTGTATATGTCAATGTTCAGTCTTGGCAGTTCAATGTCTTTAAAGTCACTTCGCGAATTTTGATAACTGCGTATTCGGAAGTCTTTCACCTGCACTACACATTGGGGTTGAAGTTCTAGCACGTAAGTTCCTTGCAGACGTACATTGTTTTTATTGAGTCCGCACTTTTGTTTGGCTATTATCAGTTCTGGTGAAATGATGATCCATTTGCTTCGTTCGATCTTCGGTATTTTCAATTTGCTAATTTCGGTTGGAATAGGCTTGCAGTTGGAAACACTGTTGGAGAATTTCAATAATTGTACTTCGCATGGGGCATCGTCTTCCTTCAATCGGATCGGGGTAGTTTCATGGCAAAGAAATTCTTCGGGTTGGATTGCTTGACTTTCAGAGTGGAGTGGCATGTAATTTTGCTCATTGAGGATGAGTAATTCTGATTGTGGTGAAATAGTTCGGAATGTTTTTTCTCGCAGGATCGGTAAGGGATAAAGGTGGAAATAGTCGTAGCTTTCTCTTTCCACAATTGGTACTTCAATGACAAATATTGTTTGATTTCCTTTCGAAAAAATTTTGATTTCTATAATTTTTCTCGAAATTGAGTATGTTTTTTAATTTTGGTTCAAAAGGTAGTTTGTTTTCCGATAAGCGGTAACTTACTGATTTGAGCAGTTCATTTGGTTCAACTATAAAATTGTGAAGTATGTTGAGTTTGGAAAATGTGATGACAATTTCGATTTTTTCAAGTTTATCGGACATCGTTTGAAAGGCTACAATTATTTGATTTATCAAAATATGTATCAGAAAATAGTGATATGTTTCAATATTTTGGAGTTCTTTTGATTTCAGTATTTCTTCGAGCTGTATAATTCTAAGTTGGAGAGGTAATTGGTTGTGAGCAAGAGTTTGGGTGGTTTTATTGAAAATATCCATAAAATTTTGAAAAAGGGTTATTTGCTCATTTACTATATTTTTAATTTTGAATTGATTATTTGGGAGTCTACTGATTGCTTCATTATACTTCTCAGCATCTTCCTCATCAAGATTTCCAGTGATTGTTTCAATGATAGATCCAAAACCATTTATGAGGCCACGTTTCGGTCGGGGCTGATTATTTGCAGGGTTCAGCTGATTTATTTGAAGTGATATTTTGTTTTCAAGATTCGTTGCTACATGATATGAATTATAATATTTCATTTTGAGGAGGTATTCAGTTTTGTTCTGAACATTGTTCTCCAGTAGAGTTATTAAATTATGAAATTTTATTCGGAGAGATTGAAATTCTTCGACAATATTGGTAATATCGAATATTTGAACAAAAGACCAGTAATCAATTTTATTTTGGGCATTGCCAAGTTTGAGGGTAAGTCAACGAGGGTTTTTGGAAAGGTCATAGAATTTAGGGTAGGTCAGTTCACTACTTGCGTAGACGAAGCTCCTGTAACAAGAGGGGGTTTTCTCAACTCTTTGATGTGCACTATTTCTTTTCAATTTTTTTTTCAGTTTACTAGTGATTTCGACACGATTCCTGTCTGAAATTTTTATTACGATTTTGGGAATTCTGTTTTTCCTAGTTTTTCCTTGTTGAAAATCTTCATTACTGTTACCTTCTGTGTTATGTTTTTTTACTATTTTTTCTTTCGTCTTGTCTAGTTTTTCATGAACTTTCTGATATACATGTTCTAGTTTTTCTTGTGGTTTTCCGCACAATCGTTGAGGAATAAGTTAGGTAGAAAAATTTCGTTTGGATTCCTGAAGTTTGTGTGTCCGAATGTCAGTTCGAATGGGGTGTAATTGGTTGAGCTATGGATTGAGTTCTTATAGCCTATAATTGCATATTCCATTGAATTTTCGGTTCAATCGGGATTGGTTTCTTGTAATATTCTGAGATGTTCTATTATGGTAGGGTGAAATCGTTCCGCGATGCTATTTGATTCGTGGTGTGCGGGGGTGGTAAAATAAATTTTAATTTTGTTAAAATTTGAAATTTCTTCGACGGTTTTATTTTTGAATTCTGTTCCGTGATCAATAAATAATTTTTCTGGGAGTCCGAAAGCTGAAAAATACTTAATGGGACCTTGACTTATATGAATGGCTGTTTTTCCTTGTATTTGGTAGGCTTGCGCAAATTTTGTGAATGAATTAACAAGAGACAAGTATATTTTTTTGTCATGAAAGGAAAGATCTACGTGAATGATTTGAAACGGTTTTGAAGCGGTTTCTGTTAACATGAGTGGTTAATATGGTATTTTCCTGGCGTACTTAGTACGCTGACAGATTTCACATGAATTGCTATACTCTGTGATTGATTTTTTCATACCTATCCAATAATAGTTGCGTTTAAGTCTTTCTGAAGTTTCACTGATACCACGATGATTTGTCTTACTTTCGTGATGGTTTTTCATAAGGAGAATTTGTTCGTCTTTATCGGTGATGGTATTTATTCGTTCTGTACATTTTATCAATTTTGGTCCGTTTTGCGAAAAATGGGAATGTATGTTCTATTGAAGTTATTGTAAAATGATCAGTGTGACATACAATACGTTTTATCAGATGTGGTGTAGTCTCTCAGAAAGTCAATTATGAGATCTTCGTTATTATTTTCTGAAATTTCGAGGGTGATTATTTTATGGTGTAAGCAGTTTTCAGAGTTAATTTTCAATCTATGATAAGGTTGAGGAGAAACCAAAATTTGATTGACCTCATTATTGATGATTTCATCTAAAATTTTTATTCCGTTATTCGTCGTTTCGTTGATAGTGGAATGTTGGGTCGATGACCTAGTGTCATTATTTTCGATATTGTTCCGAGGTTTGATTTGTACATCTGAAATTATCTTAATCGTTTTTTCAGGTTTGTTTAAGTTTTGTGACATTGTTGGTCTGTCGAATGGAATAGTATTTTCTATGGGTTTATCAATTTCTCGTGATGTCGTGAGTTGGTTGTCTTGAACTGGGTGTTCAGCAAGCTGTCGGAGGTAATCTAGGGTTTCTTGGACGATATATCCGGGGTTGTTAATGACTGATTCAGTTTCTAATACATTTATCGTATTTCGAGACAGGGCATCCACGTTTGTAATTGATTTTTCTTTCTTTCGAATCCCGGGTAGTTTGACTACTTTGGATGTTCTTGGGGAACTCAACAAATTGTAGTTTGCAATTTCGAAACAATTGTTTGCATTTTCTGACTTCTCGCATTTGTAAATAATAGAAATTTTGACAAATGGAGTGATAACGAATTCGGTACCAATATTTAGCGAAGCATTGAACTGATGAAGCAGATCAATGCTAATCAGTCCATCGTATTTTTTACTGAACTTAAATAAATGAAATTTATGTACGCCACTAACTCTAAAAATTTTGAAAATTGGGATATTCATAACTTCATTGTGATAGCTCATGCTATGGGCAGTTTGTATGTTAAAATCTTCATTGAGAATAAATTGGGTATAACATTTTCTAGCTAAGTTTGGATTCATCAGACTTCTGGTATTTCCTGTATCAATTTAAACATTTGCATTCAGTTCAGGAATGAAAATGTGTGGTAAATTTGCTTTTATATTCATAAGATTCAAGTTGATTATGTTGGATCGTGAGAAGTCTTTGCCAAGTGAAATTGATATCTGTGGATAGTCTTGTTGTGAGTACGGTAGGTCAGGATATTGTTCGAGTTCATCATTTACATTATAAGGCTGATAATTGTTTTCTTGGAAATAAGCTGTTTCTTCATTTGTTAGATATTCAGTGTTCGTAGAATTTTCTGAATATTCGAAATTGTTTGGATCAAATTGATTTTCGGGTTGATCGAGAATAATTCGGTTGAGGTCCATGTTTTTCGGGGTTGCATTCGGGTGTTACCGGACGCGGTGTTTTTGATATTGATTGGGTCTTGATAGAAAGTATGGATGTTCTTGGGGCATTATTTGGTCTGAATTGAGTCTGATGGGGTATTGTTGGCCTTTGAAAGTTGTTTTGAAAATGTGACTTCTGATAATTATTTTGAAAGGGTGGTCTCTTGCGATTATTTTGGAAGGATGGCCTTTGATAATTATTCTGAAATGGTGGTCTCTGAAAATTTGATTGTTGAAAGTTGTTTTGAAAATTGGGCTGATGATTTTGATATGTGGAGGTGAATCTGGGTATATTGAATGGTTGTATCTGATTATTGGTTTTTGGATTGACTGGTGTCACTCTTCGCAATGGTTTGAATGATTTTTGTGTATTCAAGGAATTTCCTCTATGTTGACTTTAGAGAAAATTTTCTTCCTTTATTACAAAAGACATGGCTTTTTCTAAACTATCGGGATTTTTTTGTCGCACATTATTTTGGAGTTGACCTCTTAAACCTCTAATAAATGTTTTCAGAGCTAAATCACTGTAATTTTTGAGCCTTATGTTTACTTCAGCTGCGTTAAAACCTGATGAATTTAATTTTGATATAATGAGGCTTGTTGCATTCTGGCAATAATGGAATGGAATGGAAATAATGCAATCAAATCTTGTATCAAACAATCAATATTTCTCTGATCTCCGAAACTTAGTTCAATAGCAATTTTAATTTCTTCCCAAGTTTTTAATTCTTTTCGTGAACCAGTTAGCTTGCCAATGATAGCAAAATGTATGTATTGATTTAAGATTAAGCTTGATCATAAAAAGTTCTTATTAAATTACCTAATGTATTTGGATTTCCTTCATAACTTGGAATCACGTCAACATACAATTTCAAAAGTTGATAATCTACTGGGCGTGCCATATTGATAGGTTCAACTAAATTTCCGGTAGTTAGCGAGTTTTGAAATAAATCGGCTAAATTATTTAGATCGGTTTCTGATATAAACATAAATTCAAAACAAAATTCTTGGAATTCGTGAAAATACAATAAATGATAGTAGTATGTGGAAATAGCAAATATACGACTACAAATAAAAATAGGAAAAATGCACTAAATTAGAGCAAGCATAACTCACAGTAATATAATGATTTTAATTTCTTTTTCTTATCCTACTCCAATGGGATTTGGGCAAGTCCGCCCCTGGTCCTTGGAATTCTCAAAATTATGGCTGGTTTTGGCGATTTGGTCCTCTACCAGGTTTCTGGAACTCGGTCGCAGAATACTTCTGAATTGTCTTCTCTGGTCACTTTCACGAAATGTCCGTTTTCGTTCACAAACTGTAGAAACAGACCGGTCCAACGCGTTTTTTGTCGTCAAACGTCGAACGAAATCCTACAATGACTGCGCCGAAAATAAGTTCGATTTCGGAAAATGACTTTTAAAAAAACAATTTTATTTCAGGAGGAACTTTTAGTACATGAAATACAAGTTGATTGTTCAAAGTCTTCTCTTGGTTTTATTGAAGTCGGTGAGGTGTCCCCCGTGGGTCTCTACGCTTTCGTATCTAGGTACGACCTATAACTAGAAAAATGGGTGATTTTTCAGAAGTAAGTAGAAAATAGTATTTATTATATAGGTACGTAGATCTGAACATTATTTTACCGAACATACGGAATGCTGCATTTGCCACTACACGAATTAAGTGGAGTGCCATTGGGTTTGTCTGCACTAGCGTAGCGAGAAAGAAACCCAACGGCAGTCCACTTAATTTGCGGTGTAGGTGGCAAGGGCAGCATTCCCTATCTTCAGTAAAATAGTGTCCAGATCTGTATATCTATATAGTACTTAATTTCCTACCCACTTCTGAAGAATAATCTACTCTTCTGGTTATAGGTACCTAGACATGTGAAGATTCTGGAAAATATTCGCCTAGAATCCAGGTACAAGCCATCAGATATTATGCCAGCTAGGCAAGACTTTTAAGTGAATTATGAAGTGGTTATAAACAACCACCATATATTCACAACGATCGGGTCTCAACTAGAAAGAAATGCATCAGTATGGTATACTGATGGTTCCAAAATGGACGGAAGGGCTGGAGTGGGAGTAACTAAAAGTTCTGTCCCATGCTTGTGAGTCTAGACTGAACTGGGCACTGCAAACTCTCCCTAAAACAACTGGCTACGAACAATCAGGTTACTCTGTTGTGGGTGCCAGGCTACAAGGAAATCGAAGGCAATGAAGGAGCGGCAGCCTTGCCAAGAAAGATGCAAGCACTAAATTTTCTGTCCCGGAACCCGTTTGTGGTTTTTCCAAAGCCCACATCAATGGAGAGTTTCGGCTCTGGGAAACTGACCGAATTGAAACCCACTGAAATGAGGTTCCAGGGCAAAGACAAGCGAAAAGGCTTCTGAGCCCATCGCCAAAGAAAGCTGAACAGCTTCTCAAGTTGGACAAGAAAGACTTGAAACTGGTAACGGGACTGCTCACCGGACATTATATTCCGAGGTATCACCTCAAAAAATGGATAGATCAGACAGTGAACTGTGCCGTTACTGTGAGAACTTCGCTGAAACTGCAGAACACCTGCTTTGAAACTACCAAGCGCTGTTTTGCAAAAGGCCTAAATTCTTGAAGGGGTTTCACTAACGCCCTCAGACATCAGGAACTTAGCTCCCAGCAAACTGATACGCTTCGCAAAGAGTCTCGGAATCCCGGGCCTTGAATAGATGAAGGGTTATATACAAAACACCTTACAGGTCGAGGTACGGAGAGGGTGAAGAGCCATGTCGACCCCCTATAATCTACAATCTATAGGTATCTAGATATGAAAGCGTGGAGACGGGGTATTCATGCATTTACCTCACATTAATTCTGACTTTCAACTCCGAATTATGTATAATTCGGACTTTTATCTCAGAATTATAATAATTGCGACTTTCATCTCAGAATTATGGATACATTTCTACAGGTGGCCGCTCTACGCTTTCGTAGAAACTCCGAATTGCTGTCAAAATAAATTCAGGATGGCTGCAAATAGTATATGCACATTCAATAGCTGATTAGCTACTTATGATTTGGTTCGCTTTCAAGTTTGATTGTTGAAAATTGGTTTTGGAATTCCAATTATTAGGTCTTATGAACTATTTGTTTTATATGTGTAATATGCAGTCTACGATTTCGGATTATGATGAAGAACCAAGATTGCTTTTCAATGATATCCATTTGTCTTATGATCAACTGTGGAAGTCGAAAACAACGCAACAACGACAGAAATGGATCAAATTAATCGATAGACAGGATTGAACCGTAACCAAATTCAAATTTCCTCGAGTTTGTAGCAAGCTTTTTTTACCTGCGAGGAGGTTCACAAATAGTTAAATGGTAATTGAGACAAATATATTTTCCTGGGAAAACTTGCAAAAGTTATATGTTGAATGAACATCCTGACTGAGTCTCGAATTCATTATTGGGCTATGGTGATATTGGGCTATGGTGATTTTCACAAAATTTTCACAGGTGCTTTCAGACATGATAAAGACTGTATAGCAATTGCAATTTCGGCGCGGAAAAGATAATATCAGGAGATATGGTCTTTCGAAGGTCCATAAAGGGTGGTTTTGGAAAATCCCTCCAAGAGACTGCAAGAGAAAAAACTTTTTACACCAAAACAGTAACTGCATACTTATTTAACTTTCTAGCTATGTTTTATTCGCAATTTCCTATAATTCCTAGAAAAAAACAACACTTTTAATTCATTTTTATATACGCTTTATTAACTTCACCTGTATGTTATCAATGTATGTTTGCAGGTAAAGAATCATTGAAATTAATTTTCACCTACTTCCAGATGTCCGAAGTATTTGAAATTTTGCATACATATTCAGAACCGATGACAATACAATGATTTTACAGCTATGACCTAGTATTCTCACCTAGATCGTCAGAAAAAAATTTGGTCAATAACTTTATTCTTATTATTTTCAACATTTTAGTCCTTATTGCCTCATAAGCGTGTTTTTTTTAACTATAATTTTTCACAACAAATGTCAAAAATCAAATATCAGTGGTAGCGTTGATCTTGGCGTTTTAATATGCCATGTTGCCAATTAGTCTAGGGCCATCCCGGGTTTTTACGAAATGTTCACTACTGCTACAACTACTGCTGAAATGATAAAAATCGAAATTTTTATGCGGTTTTTAAGGTTCCAAAAAGAGCGGTCTCGTAATTTCAACATTGGAGTGTCTAGTTGTGCTTCAACTTGTCCTTCTTTTCCTCAGCATTTTCATGCACCCATTTGTGCAAGGTCTACGTTTTGGGTTCGAATCATCGACCAAATTGTTACGAGGTGCATTGAGCCGTCTCATGGCTGCAATCTGCCACTTGTCATTGAGTAAAAAAAAATATAGCGGCATCCTGTCATTGAGTAGAAAAAACATAGCGGCAATCTGTCATTGAAGAGAGAAAAAAATGGCGTCAACGTAATCGAAAAAGATCCCTTAGACTTACAATAGTGTGGAGGCAGAAGCGTCCCGGGCATTGGTTAATACAGGATGTCCCAATCAGAGTGAAAAAAAAATCATAGCTACCATTTTAAGAGATAAAACAGAGTACCAAGATTTGAAGATAGACAGAGTGTCTTAAACGGAGGAAAAGTCGCAGGATCGCAAAAACAGTCATAGAATATACAGAGGGTTCCAGAAAATAGTATCTGTCACTTGTAATTGAGTAGAAAAAACAAGGCTGCAATCTGTCATTAATTGGAAAAAAATACCTTAAATTACATCCTTGTGGAATACCTGATATCAGCATATAGAAAATCAACGCGTGCGTAGTGCCAGAGTGCCCTAAAAGCAACAAACGGGTGGGGATAACATACAGAGTGTCCCAATCGCAACAAACGGACATCGAAAGTATACAAAGTGTGCCAAATACACTAAAAACAAAGGGGTGAAATTAGAGCAAAAAAAAAAAAAAAAAAAAAAAGGAATTAATTTAAAAAAAAAAACGGTGCATCATACAATGTACGGTATCCCAAATGGATGTAGAAATGTTGGAGAGTCGCAAAAAACAGACATCGAATATACAGTGTGTCTCATTTATAGGTTGGTGTCGTAATCTTGGAGGAGGTGCATGAAATCACACAAATTTTGTATACAAGGTGTATCAGAAGAGTCAACATCTCCGATTCGAGTAATTTTCAACGAACTAATCTGAGTCGATGTACTTGATGCATTTTTCTACTTGAAATTTGATTCCAGAAATATAATTTTTGATTGGAGCCCCAGCACGCACTTGCCGTGCTGGGTGTCAAATTGAAGGAGGGAACTCATAGATTGTGGATTCATCACTTTCCGCCCTCCTCCATTATCATAGGATGATAAATCAGGGTTTGAATGGCTGATATTACGTGGAATAACGAAACCATACATTAATTTGTAATCACGTCATGGATTTATACCCAAATCTGTTGGAATCTCATAAAACGGAAGTGGCCAATGATTGAAATCCGATAAGAGAAATTTTGGTGTCAACGAATTAGTCTCGACGTCAAGAAATACAATCAAGCAGTTTCACATGCCAAAAAGGCACTAGGAGCTAACTTCGTTATTATATGTGATATCTCAACATGTTGGTACTCTGAGAAGAGGATATTCAACGTACTTTACGGAATATCTATCCGTTTTAATGTACCTACTTCATAACTTTGAGTATCAGCATGGGAGTACTCTGAAAGCAATGTATTTCCAGAAATTGAAATTTTAATCATGTTGGAATCACAGCTTCCAACCAGATTTTTAAATCTAATTCAAATTGTCCTTAAGCCGTCCCTGAGCACGCTCAGTCAATTTCCTCTAGTTTAAACTCCAACATGTGCAAAACCGTTATGTTCATCCAGGCTAATTCTGAGAACGCTCCTCTTCCCAAAAAGGCTGGGAGAGGCATCTGCCATTATCAGTTTGCTTCCCCGACGAAGTAAAACCAGTCCTACTTAGCCGTTGAATCGAGCTATTTTATCCTTATTCACGACGTTCGAATAATTTCGACGTTTGTATAAATTCCACGTTATTCAGTGGAAGAAGGCGAAGTTGCCTGATAATCAATCAGTAGTGCATAGTGTCCTTTGAAGAGAGAAACTGTAAGTAGATTAAACTCAGACTATTGGATGAGAAGCATTGCCAACGCCCGATTTACCTGTTAGCTTCACGATTTGTTGGATGGTCGCCGTTAAAGATTGTACATATATTGAGATAACGAAATGGTTCAGAGTTTTATTTTAAAACCAGCAATCTGCAGAGAATCCAGCCCACTAATATCGAAGGTAGTATAATTCCACGGTGTTCGAGAAAAGGCATTTTAAACCCTGTCCCGAACAAATCAGGTCTACAAGCTATAAAGGTATCCAAAATAACATCATATAAACGTGTCAGACTGATATATGAATATCACACCAAAATTGAGGATTCAGAGTCCAGTGAAGTGCGGGGTATATTAGAGCAGTGAATTTCTATTGAGTTCAGCTTCACACTAGCATTATTATTGATGTCATCCGTCGATCACCAACATTTCAATACGTCTCGTAGAAAATCCTCAGAACGTATCAAACCGGTCACGACGAAGCATCAACGAAACGTCAGAAGCGTCAATGAACCGTTAATATAGCGTCGAAGCTTCAGAAGCGTCAACGTAGAGTCAAAGAAACGTCAAGCGACGTGAAACAACGTAAAGATACGACATACAGCATCGAAAGCAACGTCAAGCAACGCCAAACAACGTTAAGCAACGTCAAGAAACGTCAAACAACGTCCAGCAGCGTCAAAAGCAATGTCAAGGAACGTCAAGAAAACACTGAGAAACGTCAAACAACGGCAAACAACGTCAAGCAACGTAAAGCAATGTCAAAAGCCACATAGAGCTAATTCAATAGTCACGTCTAGCAAAGTCAAGCCACGTCACGCAACGCCACGGCACGTAACGTTATGAACCAGATCAGTTTCAGAGATAAGTTTCAAAGACGATATAACTCAACATGATGGTACTCTGAGAAGAGGAAATTCAACGAACTTTATCCGCCTCGATGTACTTCAAACCGATCAAGTATAAGCATGGTAGTATGTTCATCTTCACAGTAGCAATATTGATAACAAATGCAGATAAAAAATATACGAAACTCCGCGAAAGATCTACAGAGTGTCGCTATGTATCACGATCGAAATCAAGAAAGGAACATGGCTACAATTTCAAGAGAAAAACAGAGGATATACAGAGTGCCTCATTGTGCCTTGTGCATTGTGCCTCTCATCAAATTGTAGGAAAAATAAACACTTTCCAAACTCAATTTCCTCATTTCTCTGTCAGGAACGATAGTTGAGCTCATAATTACTATTCAATATTCAGTCATTTCAGAAGCGACTCCGGGTGGTTAATGAGAAAAAACAGGATATACAGAGTGTCCCAATCACTGCAGAAAAAATGGCTGTCATTTAAGAGAAACAATCACACGAAATACAGAGTGTTTGATTGGGGGAGAAAAATCATGGTCTCTAGCTGTGATAGGAAAAACACGACTGCCATTTGAAGCTGTAATTTTGAGAGAGAAAGTGAATCAGGATTTGAAAATATACAGAGTGCCCCAAATAGTATGACTCTTGAAATACTCAAGAATTCAAATGCATCATAGGACGATCAAGTACGTTTTGAATGCTCGAAATTACATTGAAAAACTCAGTTTCACATGAATTCGTCATCATGACATAGAATTATACCAAAATTCACAAAATATCATAAACCGAAAGTAACCACTGATTGAAATCCGATAAGGGTATCAAAGAGCCAAGAGCCAAAGAGCCAAGAATCATGATTAGGTATATTCTGCATTTTTATATGTCTTGTCACGTTGTTTCAAAGACGAGTTAACTCAACATGCTGGTAGTCTGAGAAAAGAAAATTCAACGTACTTTACGAATTATCAAGCCGTCTCAATGTACTTACTTCAAAACGTCAAGTATTAGCATGCAAATAATCTAGAAGCAACTCATTTTTAGAAATTGAAACTTTAAACAGATCTACTGACGGGGTATTCAAAAATGACATAACATGGAACCTGAGAGTTGAACATTGCATGAAAATAAAAGGTGCAGAGTCCAGAGAAGAACGCGATATATTTTCGCAGTTAATTTATATTCAGTTCAGCTTCACACTAGCATTATTATTGATATTATCCATCGATCATCAACATTTCGAAACTGCCTTCTTCAACTGATCATCGCGAAATATTTATAATTTCATGTACGGAAATGGTTGTCTATTATAGTACTTAGTATGGAAATCTAGGACATTCACGAGCACTGTTAGAAGTGTTTTCTGCAATGAAAGAAAATAAGTTACCCATAAATCAAAAAACCACATTCACACCGTATAAGAGGATGAGAGAAAGGGAGAGAGAGGGAAAGAGAGGGAGAGAGAGGGAAAGAGAGGGAGAGAGAGGGAAAGAGAGAGGAGAGAGAGGGAAGGAGAGAGGGAGAGAGAGGGAGAGAGAGGAGAGAGAGAGAGAGAGAGAGGGAGAGAGAGAGGAGAGAGAGGGAGAGAGAGGGAGAGAGGAGAGAGAGAGAAGAGAGAGAGAGAGAGAGAGAGAGAGAGAGAGAGAGAGAGAGTGGGGGTGTGAAGAAGTGTGCGTGAGAAAGACAGAAGTACATTATACATCCAGCTGTGAGGTGGACGAGATAGATTTCCAAGAGTGATATGGCGGGAAAGTGGTATTATGGGGAGGGTATTGAAAAAAATAAAATAATAGAATAGTTTGAAAAAACACAAACAACACGTTCATGTAGCAATAAGGACTGAAAATTTGAAAATAATTGTTAAAGCTTGTCACGCAAATACAAAAGCGACAAGCTTCTGAATCTATAACTCACGGAATAACCTACGTCACACATCCAAAACAATGATTTTTTACTTTTTATTGCATCTGAATAAAAGCTTGTCTTTGAAAAGTTTTTCTATTAATTATTTTATTTTCTGTTTTTTAGTACTCAAGTACGCCTTAATCTTAATCTCCGACCGTGAAAATCCCCACATACAAATTTTGAATAGATTCGGAACACACTCACAAAACTCCTTCACCATTTTGAAGCAGCCATCTTGAATTTACAAATTTTGACGAAAAAATCATAGTCTCCAACCCCAAAAACTCCCACATACCAATTTTGAATCAAATCGGACCATAATCACAAAACGTGACCGCCATCTTGGAGCCGCCATTATGAATTTTTCAATTTTGACGAAAAATTCACAATCTCCGTCCCCGAAAACACCCGCCATTTGTTTTTTTTATCTTACAAAAATTTCATAATGCATTGTCACCGGAATTATGAACACCAGCTCACTCGGATGTCGGCAAGGGCTCCAAAAATGGATTACAAATTTTGAACCGGAAAGAATGACATACGAACAGAGCAAGTACTTTTCTAATATGGAACTGATCTCAACATAACGACCTTGGAGTGTAATTTTCTTACGTTTCAAAATGTCATCCTCACGCTCAAACGCCACTTCTCACGTTTCAAAAAAGAAATGATCCGAATATTAAATGAAAAATATTTATTTATTACATAAACCGTATAAGTTGTTGTTGCTATCGATGGTTCTAATTAACGTTTTCTATCCAGCTGTTATGTTTGGTGTCTAAACCGAACCACTTGACATATATCTCCTTTCATTCTCTACAGAGTACCTTCTCCAAGAGGCAGATGTCAGGATTTGTAGTTTTCTGTAAATCTTCTTCATAGAATGCATTTTGAACTGGTGCGAAGAAAATAAACAATAATCTGGCGTGCATGTCATAGCCGACTTTCACATTCATCAGTGGCGGAGTCTCATGCCCTCAGACGTCACTATGACGCGTTTGAGCTGAATTATTTCTGATTGGCTAGATCTGATCGAAGTCTCTCGCCATTGTTCATTTCCTTTGGAACTAGTGTATCTTGCATATCTTCCAGCAAATAGGTGACAGGATTGGTAATTTTGACTTGATTGACAATTTTCAACATTTCAAACATGAATGACATCAGAATGATGGGCCAACAATTTTCAAGTGACTGTATGTTGCACGTAGAACTTTTTTTGTTAGATTTTAGTGTAGTATTTCTGATTTTGATGAGCGTTCTGTCTCATTTCAGTCAAGACCATTTGCCATGATCCATCCAAACCTTTGATGATGGTGAGACGTCGAAGATAATTTTTCCGAGCTATCCTATGGAGTTTATAGACAAGTTGAATCGCCTCTTGAGAAGTCATGACTGGGGTCATACCTCTGACACGTAGGCTAGTTTCTCTTTCATTTTGATTTTCCCACGAGTCTGAAGGAAAGATCCCATGACTTCGAAACTTTTTCATGCGTCTAAAGCATGATTTGAATCACCCAAACACGTTGTTTTTACACTTCATTTTTTGCAATGTTTTTGTGTATATGGAGGGTAATTTTTATCATTCAGGAACGTCCTTTTCACGCCTTATATCATCTTTTCCATACGTCTGGAGGATCATTTTCTGTTATTGAAACATCTTTTTTCATTTTGCCTCTCTACAAAAAAATCATTTCATTTCCATTTGAACTCCTGTTTTGTCGTCGTTGGGTCAGGTATAGTCTCGAGCTAACCTAACCTAACTTCAATTATCATTATTAGATTGCCAATTCAACCTTATCTTGCTTCATGAGAGACCTAATATCACATAACCTCACGACTAGCCTACCCTAAAATCTACATTATTTCTCAAAGATCGCAAACTCTGATTTGGTGAGATAATGATTCCATTACGAACGTTCCGTCCAACAAGGTTCACCATGAAGTTATATTCTAAAAAAGTATTTTTTGGGATCATTCAGCAGTAATGTATTGTTACGAATACACTATGCCACTGTCGTAATCACATGCTGCCGACAGGAGATGGGAATGTCCTATGTGAACATATTTTACAGCATACTCCCTGAAAACCAATCAGGTTTTCGACAAGGGCACAGCTGTACAACTGCAATGCTCAGAGTGACAGATGATATATTTCGTCCTATTGATGAAGATCAGCTCTGCACATTGATCATACTCGACTAATCGAAGACTTTTGATAGAATCAGTTACAAACTATTACTATCCCTAGTTCATTACATGTGACTCTCTAACAGCACTATTCGTCTAATAGCAACTCACCTGTTGCATCGTACACAAGCAATCATAATAGGCAATGGAATCTCGCCACCTCTCCTGGTTAATGCAGGCATACCTTAGGGCTCAATATTGGGACACGGTGTATAGGTCGCAATTCCATGAATACATTCCTTCTGTAAAAGTTTTTTTTACGCCGACGATACCCAATTGTACGCCACTTTCGGAGAAGCTGATGCACAATATGTTTGCATAAGAATAAATGAGGATATTCAGACCTTGTACGAAATTTCCTATAAATACTGTCTGAGTATCAACCCGTTGAAATCTAAAGCTATGTTATTCGGGAAAAAGGCATTACGCGATAGAATGTTCGATGGGATTACACTGCAAATTGATGGAAATCTGTTGCCATTTAGTGAATGTGAGAAAAATCTTGGAGTTGTTGTAGACACGAACATGAGATGAACATGTCTCCCACAAAAATGCAGTTTCCGTAGGCGACATCAAATATCAACTCATCTCTCAGAGCTTGGTTGGTTGCCTATGGACAAACGCAGAATTTTGCACTGTTGCAGCATTCACCATAAAATAATAACAACTAATAAACCTTCCTACTTATACAACAAGATAAAGTTTAGGCAAGATATGCATGATATCAATGCACGAAAAAAATCAAACATTTCTATATCCTGACATAAAACTTCCCTGTTTAAATCATTGTTTTCCTACAACATAGCTACTCTGTATAATTACATTCCGGTTGATTCAAAACGGGTGTCAATGAGCACTTTCAGTAAAAAAAAAATCACCTCATGAATGGAACTGGATTACTGTGATAGTATCATGTTTGTCTATTAGCCATGTTATCCACGGGATTCATTGTTGTTTTTCAATTTTCATTAGTGTTTAGTTTACTTCGGTTTGTAATGCTACCAGTCTTTCAGGCTGTATTTTTTTTTTTTTATGTTCTGGTTCCCACGAAAAGGGATATCCTGTAATGTTCAGAGAACATCGTGGAAAGGAGGTAGGAGTTGGTGTTCTTCTTGAATTTCTGGAGGTTGTATGCCTCGGGGAACACCTCCCTAGGCAATGAGTTCCAAAGCCTCGCTGTTCGTTGGATGAACGAGTCTTTGGAAAGTGATGTTCTGCAGGTCTCCAAAGTAACCACGAAGGGGTGTGATGACTGAACTTGACGGGTTAGTCTCGAAGAGACTGCCAAAGCAGGAACGATTGTTGATATTTCAGAAGAGCATCGCCCATGAAAATATCTATAAAATAGAGACAAATCGCCAACTTTTCTACGGTGTTCCAGACAAGTGAGCGAGTTTGTAAGCGAGGCATCACCGACGAGACGAATTGCCCTTTTTTGGACAGGATATGTTTAGGTGCCGCGCTCCAAATATGGGAACAGTATTCCAGGACAGGTCGGCTCTGTGCCTTATAGATCATAAGCAGCTGAGTGGGGGTGAAATAGCTCTTGGCACGAAACAAAAAACCAAGTTTTTGGGATGCACTTTTGGCAATGGACCTCACGTGATTTTCCCAGGAAAGGTTATTGCTGATAGTAATACCAAGCATCGATATGGATGACTTCAGTGGTATGGTTACTCCTGACAAAGTTATGTTAGGCACAGTGAGATCGGCTTTTTTAGAGAAAAGACATGCTTGTGTTTTGTTTGCATTGAATTCTACCAAGTTATTAGATCCCCACTCGAGAATTCTTGCTAAGTCCATATTTATATTATTAACATTTCTTCCTCGTTCATTTCTGGTTTCACGGGCTGATATAGGGGCCCTGGAAGAGAAAGCGGTATGGAGGGTACTATCATCGGCAAAGCTGTGTACTGGACATGAAGTTGCTTTCAACAGGTCGTTGATGTGAAGTAGAAATAGTGTTGGTGCGAGGATAGATCCTTGCGGAACACCAGCATTTATGAGTAGAGTGTCAGATGAAACTCCATCGACCACTACATGGAGAGACCTGTTTGAGAGAAAACTAGCAAGCAGAGAACACAGCTGAGGGGGCAAGCCATAAGACGGAAGCTTGGCGAGGAGTCCCTGGTGCCAAACTCGATCGAACGCCTTGGAGATATCTAATGCCACAGCTAAAGTTTCTCCATACTTTTCAATAGATAGCTGCCATATATGTGAGACGTAGGCGAGCAGGTCACCAGTTGATCTCTGATGGCGGAAGCCATATTGCCTATCGTTGACAATTCCTGAGTCTTCCAGATATTTCATATATCTTTGAAATAATAGATAGCAGTGCGATAGGTCTGTAGTTGCTAGGTAGGGCCTTTTTGCCTTTTTTAGGGACTGGCTGTACTCTTGCAATTTTCCAATTGGACGGAAATACCCCCAAATTGTAAGAGTGGTTGAACAACTTGCAAAGAACAGGTGTTAGTTCGGGGGCACATTTCTTGAGAACAATCGGCGGGATTCCGTCAGATCCACAGGCTCTGTTGGTGTTGAGACCCAGCAAAATCTTTCTGATAGTACGTTGGCGAAAGGTGATCTCGGCATGTGACTGTCAATAGGTGTAATGTTCGGGGGTTGTTTTCCCGATGAATCCAGAGTGGAATTTCCAGCAAATAGGTGCGCAAAGATATTGGCTTTTTCCTGGGCAGTCGTTGCTAGTGTTCCATCTTCTTTGGTTAGAGGAGGAAATGAGCTGGAAGTGAAGTTTCTTCCCACATCTTTGGCGAAAGACCAAAATGAACGGGATCCGCTAGGACATTCAGCAAGTTTTGATCTTATTTTGGCATTGTGGGCATCTTTTGAGCATTCTATTGTCTCTTTGCATATGCTTCTAGCCTCGACATATGCTGCTCTGGTCTCAGGGCCCGGATTTTTTAGCCATCGTTGGTATGCTGCCTGTTTGGAAGCCACAGCTCTAGAGCAGTTTCTGTTAAACCAGGTCTTATCGGATGATGTTCTTCCTTCGGTATTCGGTATGTAGGTTTGCATCCTCAACATGATGATTTCAGAAATTGTCTCAGCACATCGTGTTGGATCTACTGTATAATGATTTCAACACAATTGTTTGAATTTTCAAATTGTCCGATTTTGATGCCTTTCTGGCTGTATTTCTACTTTTGTATAATGATTTCAACACAATTGTTTGAATTTTAAAATTGTCTGATTTTGAGGCCGTGTTTGGAATCATGTGGTAGATTGAGTGGAAGAGCGCTGTTTCGAGACTTTCAGTTGATGAAGCGCGAACTCTGCCTTCTGGCGAAAATATGTTTTTTCATATCTTGTGATAACTTTATCTGGCAATAAAAATTATCATTATTATTATTATTAAATGATGAAGAAAACTGAAATCATTATGACACACATAAAATTGATTTTCATTGGTGCAATCCTCATGCGCCCAGTTTTCACATTCAATTCACTGTATCCATTTCACACGGTATCTGCTATAAAATTCGACACAAACCAAGCAGAAACAATAATGGTCACCATAGAAAAAAGCCTAAAAAGTGATTTTTTTTCCACTCTTTACTCTGTAAGATCACTCCTGTGAGTTTTTTCGGCAATTGAGCTACCTCGTTCCTTTTTTTTCTCTTTATTCTCTTTCTCTATTTTCCCATTGCTTTGATGTTGATTGTCTATTTTTCTTTTCCTCTGTTCGTAATTTGTATTCCGAAACCTTCAGAGGTCTGATGAGGGTGATGGTGAGGCAAAAGGGTGGCACGATTAGGATTCACTTCAGACTTTCCAGTTGATTTTTAGTAGTCCTAGCTCTCACTTCCGTGGCGGCCGTGTCTTGCAATGTAATATGTTTTTTAACCGACGAAAAAAAAAAGAAGGAAGTTCTCTAGTCGACGCGAATATTTTTTTTATGTATGATCACGCATAACTTTTCATAGGGTATTTCAATTTCGATGATTCTTTTCCGATTGGAAAGAGTTGGTTTCATTTGAATTTGAAAAAGAAGTCACCCTTGAGGGTAGAAAAATAGGGGATATTTATCGTTCATCCACTGAAATTTTATCCGTTAACCAATTATACCACTCATAACTTTGTACTGTGTTATCCGATTCAGATGATTTTGTTTTGTTGGAGAGGGTATACTTCAGAGTTGGTTATTTTCGAATTTGGAAAGGAAGAATCCACCCCTAAGGAGAGAAAAACAGAGGATTATTAATTTTTCATCTGTGAATCGATTCTATTGGAACTTGGCACACATATAGGTGGTTATAATGCCACTACAACATAATGGATACCTGGAGTCAATTGAGTAGATAAGTATTAATTGATTTTAGCCATAAAAAAATGGAAAATAAAAACTTTTTAACAAAAAATTCAACCGACGAAAATATCAACTGAAAAACAAAAAATAAAGAATCCTTATTAGTCTCAATGATAACGGAGCTCCTAAATTAATGTGAGTAACTAATTTTGAGTCGGTGCCAAACAAACAATTAAAGAAGATCATTATGTTACTTTGAAGAAGTAATCAAGAGGCCCGCTTTTTTTTTTTTATGTTCTGTTTCCCACGAAAAGGGATATCCTGTAATGTTCAGAGAACATCATGGGAACCAAGGGAAAGAAGGTAGGAAGTGGTGTTCTTCTTAAATTTCTGGAGGTTGTATGCCTCGGGGAACACCTCCCTAGGCAATGAGTTCCAAAGCCTCGCTGTTCGTTGGATGAACGAGTCTTTGGAAAGTGATGTTCTGCAGGTCTCCAAAGTGACCACGCTTTACCTAATTCAATTGCTAGTTTGTTTGGCGCCGACTTGAAATCAGTTACACACATTAGTTTAGGAGCTCAGTTATCATTTTTTTTATTTCTTGCTTTTCAGTAGATTTTTTCGTCGGTTTAATTTTTTGTTAAATTTTTTTTTAATTTTTTTTTAACAAATATGTTTTTGATTTCAAAATTACTTCAACATCAGAAATTCATTCAGTTTTGTTCGCCCACCTTGTAGGTAAAAATAATCACTGTTTCAATTAGAGAGTAACAACGAGGCGTCGCGCCGCACTGTGAGTAAAAAGATCCCAAATCAGTGATTGTTTTCTGGTAGAGCCGATACCGAAGATATTCAAACGAAGGTTTGACGTAAGGATTCGCGATACTCGAGCATTTTCTGTTTGATATGGCCACACATCATCCATTCAGCTACTAAAAGTGTGAAATTTGATTTTTCATTTATCTTTATTTACAGTTGAGTAGTTGGACTTTGCCAATTCATGAATTGAAGTTAAATTAGTTCAATTTTAATTTCAGATTTCCCGGCCTTTCTCTACTCTCGGTTTCTAATTTACCGTCAGATAGACCCAAATACGTCAAAAATACAATTTCACATTACATCATTTTGAAGTTCTCCACGGGTAAGAGCCTCAAGCATGCTTAGGAGTTTTTTGGATGAGTGCAATTGCAGTCACTTAGAATTGGGTTTCAGAAAATTTATCTTTGCTGTTCAACTAGCCTACATACAGGCAAGGACAGTAAAAGTTCAAAATTTCCAATTTTTTTTATGATTGCATCAACCCCACCAGGTACGAAAACTCTTCGCGGCGAAGCTTCCAGAGAGTCATAATACGCATTTTTCTTCACCATCTTCGAAATTCATTTCAATTAAGCATCAACTGAATCTATGATTTTTTTAATACATTTTTCAACTTGAATGAAGTTTACCTTCTCTATAAGGTACAGAGCGTGGTAGTGAATTCCCTATCATTCCAAATTCGACATAATATCGTTTATTTTTTTTAATTTTCAATTTGTTTTTGGTTTTTAGTTCTGCCTTAAACTGAGAGGCGCCCAAACAAAACCAACTACAATTACTACTCATATAACCAACACCATTTTCATTGAAACCACGCCTGCTCCTGAAAAATAATGAGAAGCCGGGTTACAACTCATTAGTTTCGATAGAATAATGAAGTAAAATAAAAATGTCACAACCATACCCAGCCTACCCTCCAGAATATGAAAACCACCCCTATGAATAATAAAAATTGGCATATTTCCCAAAGTATGATCACCGGATAACAGAAATTTTTATGGTATTTTTTGGGATTTGAGAAAAAGATAAAATGTAATATTTGATTCATCACATCCGAAGAAAAAAACATTTTTCGAGATATTGATTAGATCAGATTCCCAAAATTATTTTTTTTTCCATGAAACGCTTGAACGCGTCAATGTTCCTTCTATACTACCAATATTTTGTCTTATATTCTTACTTTTTTCCATGATGTCCAATGAACGATTCCATCGAATTATTTTTCTGCGAAGTATTGGTTTGAACTGTATGATCATGACTTCCAGAGTCAGTAGAGTCTGGACCTCTTACGTTAGATCTGGATAATACCGAATACGATCTTTGTGGCCTGCTATGATGAAGGTGATTGAAGCCGCAGCAACTTGAGAATGTTTCCTGCAATGAAGATCATTGAGTTGTTAGGAATGGAGTCATTTCAAAGGACCACATATATTCCTCATTGAAATTTGAATCTGGGAATTTTGACTAGAATTCGTAATTCCTTACTTTTTTAACTATGTACATTATGCCCTGATGACTAGATAGTTCTTGATCTATCATATATTAGAGAACATTGGCTAAAATTTCAAATAAACGATAATTCCAATGGGTACGATATCTAAAAATATCTAATATATGAGTAATAGTCAATTGAAAATTGTGAAATGAGCCACATGGTGAAAGCGCATATTTTATTCCTGGATTGAATTTGCATAATCCTTGCCATATTCCTTACATCTAGTGCTATAACCAGATATTTCTCTTCCAACCTCTCATATCTCTGTGGCGATCCTTGGTCTGTTGATGAAAATATAGGTTATTGAATCTATCAGTAGAGTTTAATACTTCGAATATACCATTATGAAGGAATTTTATTATTGCTTGTAATTACCCCAATTATATTTGTGGTTCTTCATCAGATTTTGTAAGACTGAAGCCAATAAAAATGACGGAGCCCTTCTACGTGCATTATACAATGGATACATAGATGGTAGGTGTAACTGGTTTCAGTGACAAGTTATCTTCATTTTTTATGCTTGATATTCTATAATCTTTTCAGAGCGAACTACCAAATTGGTAGAACAACGTCAATCATTGACCAAAGAGGCGAATTGATCTTGAATTGTGACCAAAACGAGGCAGTGGTGAAAAAATAAGCGTATATGATTTTCGATCCTAGATCATGTTCCAGATATTTTCAAAGCTGGTGCTATTATTACGCATACATATTTTCATATATATATATATATATATATATATATATATATATATATATATATATATATATATATATATATATATATATATATATATATATATATATATATATATATATATATATATATATATATATAGTGCGGTTTTTTATAGTCCTTCCCCCCCTGTTAACTTTTGAACGGTTCGACGTAGAACAATAAAAAAATTGTATGATATCACCGATACTACTTTTTGAAATAAAAGACATTGTGATTGACAGCATGGGGGGTCGTGTGGCACATCGTTGAAAAGATAATTCAATTATCTTTTCAAACATCAAATTTTTTTCTTTTCGTTGATGTGATATGCGGTTTTTTATGGTCTCCCCCCTTATAACTTTTGAACGGCTCGACGTGGAACAATAAAAAAAAAAGATAGTATGATATCACCGATACTACATTTTGGAATGAGAGATATTGTGATTGCTCGATAGATGGCGCGGGGGGGCACATCAACTTCAAAATTTTAAATAGCATGGGGGGTCATGTGGCACATCGTTGAAAAGATAGTTCAATTTTCTTTCAAACCATCCACTTGTTTTTATCATTTCGTTGATTTGTTTTTAACAATGTGCATTTGAAGCATAAGTGCGGCTTTTTATAGACTACCCCCTGTTAACCTTTAAATGGTTCGACGTAGTACAATGAAAAAAAAGGTATTGAATGATATCACCGATGCTACTTTTGAAAATGAAAGACATCGTGATTGCCCGATAGATGACGCGGGGGGGCATCAACTTGAAAATTTCAAATAGCATGGCTCATCGTTGAAAAGATAATTCAATTTCATTTCCAACCATTTTTTTTTATTTCGTTCATATGTTTTTTCACGATATGTATTTGGCAATTACCAAAACTTCCGTCTCCTCCGAAATTGATTTTCGGCCAGCTCCACTGGCCCAATGAACAGTGCCAGTTCTGTTGAACTTTTCAACCAGTTCCCTCAAATACTTTTGAGTTATTGGATGATCAGGGAACTTTTCATTAAAAATTATCTCTGCTGCATGGAAGATCCCATGGGCCTCACAAAAAATGTAGATTTGCTTCAGTTTTCTCTTCGATAGGACGTACACAAACCATGTCAATGTTTCAAATTCAAAATAATACTAGTAGAAGTAGAGTGAAACTCTTCTTTAAATACAAATGCGATAATATGAAGACTAGGTGAGTAATGATATAATCATCGTTACATAAGAAATTCTTAAACATCGACAAAATCATCCATTTCATAATGGACACTTCTAGGTTACTAAATCCGATAAAAAATACCCTTTCTAATTATGGTCATTAAAAATAAATGAGTTGAGTATTATTTGGGTATAATCTCTTGAAAATGCTATAAAAGGCTATTGTATAGCGAAATACGTGTCGTGGTATTGTAAACCCAGTTTAGTGAAAATCATTTAGTGAATTGAGTGTCTTTTGTTTATTATTCCTTACATCTAGTGCTATAACCAGATATTTCTCTTCCAACCTCTCATATCTCTGTGGCGATCCTTGGTCTGTTGATGAAAATATAGGTTATCTATCAGTAGAGTTTAATACTTCGAATATACCATTATGAAGGAATTTTATTATTGCTTGTAATTACCCCAATTATATTTGTGGTTCTTCATCAGATTTTGTAAGACTGAAGCCAATAAAAATGACGGAGCCCTTCTAAGTGCATTATACAATGGATACATAGATGGTAGGTGAAACTGGTTTCAGTGACAAGTTATCTTCATTTTTTATGCTTGATATTCTAGTCAGCTATAATCTTTTCAGAGCGAACTACCAAATTGGTAGAACAACGTCAATCATTGACCAGAGAGGCGAATTGATCTTGAATTGTGACCAAAACGAGGCAGTGGTGAAAAAATAAGCGTATATGATTTTCGATCCTAGATCATGTTCCAGATATTTTCAAAGCTGGTGCTATTATTACGCATACATATTTTCTTATATATATATATATATATATATATATATATATATATATATATATATATAATAGAATCCTTTTCAAATTCGGGTATGCAGTCAACAGGGGTATGGATAAAATGAAAGTGACAACAATCCTAACTCAAGAACAGTACTCTTCACTGTCATCTAACATTCTTAATGATACTACTTACTATCAATCAATAAATGGAAACCCTTCTAGTACCATTCAACAAAAAGCGAACAAATTGATCACAGAGCTAGAAAAAAAGAATATGATTTCTAAAGAAGAAGCTCCTTCTTTTAGAGTTTATAATGGAACGATTAACAAGTTCTATGGTTTACCAAAAATTCATAAACCAACACTTCAACTCAGACCCATCATTTCAGGCATTAACAGTCCTAATAGAGGAGTAGCACAATTTGTTACTAATATACTCACACTGTCATACAATTCAAACAATAATTATTTTGTCAAAGACTTCTTCGAATTTTGCTCTTTCATAAATGAGTTTCAACTTCCTTTTGATTTTAAGATTATTAGTCTTGATGTAGTATCTTTGTTCAATAACAATACAGTAGAAGTGGCAAAGGATAGTGTCTCTAGACACTGGAATGATATTTCCTCACATTGCAATGTTTCCGAAGTGTTATTCTCAAAATTGATTGATTTCCTGTTTGATACAACAGTTTTTAGTTTTGAAAATAAAATTTATAAACAATGTCTAGGTATGCCAATGGGCAGCCCAGTTTCACCGATAATTGCTCAATATGTAATGGATGATCTCATTGATGATTGTTTAAGCAAGATTCAATTTGAGATCCCATTTTTGAAGAAATATGTAGATGATATCATATTAAGTGCCCCTCAGGACAAATTACAAGAATTGTTACGTGTTTTCAACTCTTATCATGAAAAACTGCAATTTACCATCGAAGAAGAAAACATAGAACAGAGTGTCCCCTTCTTAGATACAAAAGTAATCAGAAGAGCAGACAATACTCTAATCACCAGCTGGTATACAAAACCTGGTGCTTCAGGAAGATTCTTACATTACGAATCATATCATCGACACAGACAAAAGATAAATCTGGTCTTGTGCATGAAAGATAGAGTAATCAAAACAAGTCACACTTCACTAAGAACAATCAATTTAAAAAAACTTTTGCAACTTTTCATTAACAGTGGTTACCCACTTAACCTTGTGTATAAACTGATTTTCAGTAGGTCTTCCATTGATATTGATCATCCTAACAATAACAATAATAATATTATAATTAATTCTAATAATAACATTTTGGAACCAACGTTCTATCTTACCTTACCACATATAGAATCTTTAAACTATAAATTCAACAAATTATTTTCCAAGATTCCTAACATCAAAATCGCGTATAAAAACCAAATAGTATTGAACAAGATTTTTTCAAAGTTAAAAGACAAAGATCCTTTATTAGACAATTCAAACTTGGTTTATTGTATCCCCTGTTCTCAATGTGAAAAGAAGTACATTGGCCAAACCAAAAGGAGATTGAAAGACAGAATCACCTCGCATAAAAGCGATATTAGAAATTTTAAAAAAACGTGTTCTTTAGCTCATCACACCATGGCTTTGAACCATAACCCAGATTATGATAATGTGAATATCTTGGAACATGAATCTAATGTGAAAAAGAGAACTTTTCTCGAAATGACACAAATTTTCAAAGAACCTAATTCAATGAATTCGAGAACTGACATCGATAATCTCAGCATAATCTATTCATATTTACTCCGTCGTTCTCCGTATGAGACAGACCACAACTCAATACATTAACATTATTGTGTCCCCTGGAATGGTGGGTAATGAAATTTTGCACCCTGTCAAATTTTGTTATATATTAATTTTTAATATTTTTTTAATTGTTAAAAAACTCATATTTTTTCTGGCAGTCTCCTTATGAGATTTACCTAAATCGTTTCAATTAACATAAGTTGGTACCATGTAATTGTTTGGTGATATTATTTTTCATCGCATTGTATGTTGGCAACAGGTCGTAGATCTATTTTTCATACTTGTCAATTGTCAACTTCATTTACTTCAATAATCATCCATTTTTCATTTGTCACCACTGCCTCTTGAATCCAACATGTCCTCCATAAGAGCCCATTTGGAATTTTAAAATGTTTATACACTTATGTTTAAGTAATCTTGATCAATTTTGATCAAAGTTTTAACTATATATGACTTTACCAAGAGTGTTGTCTGTTGTGACATGGTATTTTATAATTTGCTGCAAGTGAAAGGGATTTTTAACCTCACTTTTGTAAGTACACATGCCTAATTGGTTTTCAAATATTATAATGTTCAATTTAATTCATTGTAGAGTTCCTGATGAAGAGACAATAAATGACTCGAAAGCTTGAATAGAAAAAAGAGTACACTTTTTCCATACCCCTGTTGACTACATACCCGAATTTAAAAAGGATTCTTCTTTAACTTAGACAGTCGTCTAACCTTCACAATATATATATATATAAATATATATATATATATATATATATATATATATATTTATTTATTTATATATAGTGCGGTTTTTTATAGTCCTTCCCCCCCTGTTAACTTTTGAACGGTTCGACGTAGAACAATAAAAAAATTGTATGATATCACCGATACTACTTTTTGAAATAAAAGACATTGTGATTGACAGCATGGGGGGTCGTGTGGCACATCGTTGAAAAGATAATTCAATTATCTTTTCAAACATCTAATTTTTTTCTTTTCGTTGATGTGATATGCGGTTTTTTATGGTCTCCCCCCTTATAACTTTTGAACGGCTCGACGTGGAACAATAAAAAAAAGATAGTATGATATCACCGATACTACATTTTGGAATGAAAGATATTGTGATTGCTCGATAGATGGCGCGGGGGGGCACATCAACTTCAAAATTTTAAATAGCATGGGGGGTCATGTGGCACATCGTTGAAAAGATAGTTCAATTTTCTTTCAAACCATCCACTTGTTTTTATCATTTCGTTGATTTGTTTTTTCACAATATGCATTTGAAGCATAAGTGCGGCTTTTTATAGACTACCCCCTGTTAACCTTTGAATGGTTCGACGTAGTACAATGAAAAAAAAGGTATTGAATGATATCACCGATGCTACTTTTAAAAATGAAAGACATCGTGATTGCCCGATAGATGACGCGGGGGGGCATCAACTTGAAAATTTCAAATAGCATGGCTCATCGTTGAAAAGATAATTCAATTTCATTTCCAACCATTTTTTTTTATTTCGTTCATATGTTTTTTCACGATATGTATTTGGCAATTACCAAAACTTCCGTCTCCTCCGAAATTGATTTTCGGCCAGCTCCACTGGCCCAATGAACAGTGCCAGTTCCGTTGAACTTTTCAACCAGTTCCCTCAAATACTTTTGAGTTATTGGATGATCAGGGAACTTTTCATTAAAAATTATCTCTGCTGCATGGAAGATCCCATGGGCCTCACAAAAAATGTAGATTTGCTTCAGTTTTCTCTTCGATAGGACGTACACAAACCATGTCAATGTTTCAAATTCAAAATAATACTTTTAGAAGTAGAGTGAAACTCTTCTTTAAATACAAATGCGATAATATGAAGACTAGGTGAGTAATGATATAATCATCGTTACATAAGAAATTCTTAAACATCGACAAAATCATCCATTTCATAATGGACACTTCTAGGTTACTAAATCCGATAAAAAATACCCTTTCTAATTATGGTCATTAAAAATAAATGAGTTGGGTATTATTTGGGTATAATCTCTTGAAAATGCTATAAAAGGCTATTGTATAGCGAAATACGTGTCGTGATATTGTAAACCCAGTTTAGTGAAAATCATTTAGTGAATTGAGTGTCTTTTGTTTACTTCAATATGAATTTTCCTCAACTATCGGCCGAATCAATTAAAAAAAATTGGATTCAAAATTTCTACCTAATTAAGCTTTGAAACGGATACGAAAATGAAAAATCATTCAAGTAATGAATCTTCCTCTATTGACCGTGATCAGTGTTACTCATCGCAATTGTGATTCCGTAGAAAAACCATGGTTTAAACTCTAAAAAACGGTGTGCAACTCGACCTCTATGCCTTTCGAAATTTTCAAGTTGTTATACTCCCAGCGCCCCTCTGTCGAGTAATTGTGATGTTTCTTCTCTCAAAAAGTAGGATCAAAATACCATAGGGTCTACAATTATTTTTCTTTCTCCGATGATCTAGAAGAACTGAATCAAGAGAGCTCCTATGGTTTTGATACGAATGTTCAATAACTGTAAATGAAATAGTAAATGCTTCTTCTATTGTTTTTGAGGAATAGTTTCCACATGAATCAGATTTTGTATTCATGATGCTTTTGATGTTTCTCGTGCTGACATATACAGTGCGGCTTTTAACTTTTGAACGGTTCGACGTAGAACAATGAAGAAAAACGTATCGAATGATATCACCGATAATACTTTTTGGAATGAAAGACATTGTGATTGCCCGATAAAGATAATTCAATTATCTTTTCAACCATCCTAATTTTTTCATTTCGTTCGAACGTTTTTTCACAATAGGCATTTGAAATGTCAAATGGAAGTGCGGATCTGAATGGTACCGTTACCTCAATAACTTTTGAATGGTTTGATGGGAAACAATGAGATAGACATGAAATTCATTTAATGGTATTACCGGTCCTACTTTTTGAAAGAAGATTCATTACAATTACTCGAGAGCAGAGTCTTTATCTGCATCACTTGTTGACAGATTCGAGAGATTGCTGCTTGATATCTTCAGTTTGAATCACTGAACAGAAGAACACAATAAATTTTCATCATTATATAGCAAATAATGTAATTTCTTCTCTTCAATGCATTTGAATAAAAGTTAAATTTTTTTATTAATATATATATATATATATATATATATATATCTGGCCTACGGAAACGATATTCAGTTGGTGGCACAATATTTCCTTTTTGGAGGAGCCAATATCTCTAGAGGGTTTTCACTCAATAAAGATTGTTGTACTATATTAAAATGTGAATAAACAACATCAAATAAACTAATTATGAATAGCAAGCGTTGAAAACGTGGTCCGGCTACTAATAAGTTATATCTGTAAAGTCTCGGTTGTTTTAAGTAATATGTATTTATGTTTTGGTTAGCTATTTGACATTACCTGCTTCGAGGGGAATTACCCCCATTCATATCCAAATACAGTATAGGGTAATCACAAACTCATTTTGATTGATAATTATACTGGATGGTTCCATTTGATACGATACACAAATCAAATCCTTTTTTATCATTATCTAGTACAGTGAATTATCTAAATAATAATAATAATATTAATAAATACTGAATATTTTATACTTGTAAAATTATCTTCGTTTCTTCTTTATGCATATTTTAATGTTTGAGAACACCGTGATAGCCATAAATGTTTGGGAAAAGTGGAGCTCTATGGGGGTTTTGAAAAAAATCAAATGGACAGGAAAGGAAGAAAATTACATTCCAAATTGTGTTAGAGGTTATATTGGGGAATTGCAATGAATTTCATGAAGTACTTAGTTACAAAAATGGTATGGTGGAGTTTAAAAAAAAATTCACCTTCAAAATTGAAAAAAATATGGATAAACGAAATGTACCTATTAATCCTGTGGTAAAAAAATCTAGGAAAATCAGTTTCAAAGGGGTTTCATTGCACTCATAAATAGCTGAGTTGATTTCTCACGTCAATATAATTTGAAATATTGTTAATTAGCGTAACTGGGATCTACCGCGTCGATAAACTCGTGGTCGATCAATCCGTCTGGAGTTGAAAATGTGGTTTAGCAACGAATTTGTGGACGAAGGCGAATTCATACTTGTCATGAACATCATTTCATAGAGATAAATTTTTATGTCGCGTTACTTGAAAAAAATTGTTATAATTATTTCAAAAATTGCTTTTTGCTCTAAAAAAAGTGGTGGTGAATAAGACAAACAGTATTTTGCCGGCGGTGCAAATGTGATAACGAATTGACGAAACTTCAATTTTGAAAAATGATTATGAGCTAACCGTAGAGTCTTTCCGGAAATTATTTCCACGAGAATGGTTCCAAGAAGTAGAATGAAGAATGGGACCTTCACCCACAAATATTTTGCCGGTAGGATTTCCCCACCGAAATAGCACTGAGAAAATGATAAAAATTGACGGAACACCAATTTACAAATATCATTGTGAGTTAACTGTATGGTCCCAAACAAAAGTGATAAATGCTGTAGAATGAGGACACAAATATTCAGCAGGATAGGATTGACTTCAAAACGGCACTGAGAAAGTGATGACAAATTAACAAAAAACCACTTTGGCCCAAACTTTTTCAGAATTTTTCTTCAGTGAAATCATACTGGGAAGAGAAGGATGATATCTATACCCATACATATTTTACCGGGCAGGATTTCATCCCAGAAGGCGCTGCGAAAATGACAAAAAATTGACAACACACCTCATTCGAATAATTATCAACCTTGCGTGTTTTCACAGATATTTTCACTAAAATATTTCTAGGTCGCTGAAGAATGACACCTTCACCCACACATATTTTGCTGGTTCGGTTTTCAAATTTATTGAATAGGGGATTTTGAGCTTACAGTGATTTGATATCACCTCCTTCAGCCCGTCAAATGATCTTCGGGCGGCGGCAAATGATTCAATTGCAGTATACTTAGACAATTAGAGAAGGCTGTGGTGGTGTAGTGGTTAGTAATCAATTCGATCACGCGAAAGGCCTGGGCTCGATTCTGTAACGATATATCTGTTAAATTTCTCATTGCTATGCTCGAGATTCATTCACTTCCCTATTGAAAATCTTAGCGACATCTAACCGTGGGCAATGAAACAATTATTACGGCTAAGAAGAAGACTGTCGCAAGGGAATCTGACAGTACGATGATATTTAAGGCGATGTGCGTGACATTCTCGTCCCTTTTTCTGATCTTTCGGCAATTAAGATAGATGGTTTTCTGATGCTCGTCGGCCATTAATTAATGGAGTAGAATATGTCATGTTGAAATAATTTATAGAACAGAGCATTTTCCTGTCTCCGCGAATATGATTTCGAATCAGTGAGTGATCTCAAGGAGGTATGTATTGGGATTGATGTTTGGACTAAGATGTCTAAAAACATGGTGTATTCACTTATACCTGTAAAATATTGGGACAAACTGGGGGACAACAGCCCACTTGATAAAGGGAGTTATCTAGAGTTTCAGATGGCGCCGACGTCGTTTCTTGTCATAATTCAGTAAACTGCAATTACAGACCACACAGGGTGTTTTTGTGATTTGTGTCTCTGATCCGTCCTGTGATTGTGCTTTTGTCGCCTTTAAGGTTATGTCAATTCGTTGTGAAATATTTTGAGGTTGATCGATCGATGTAACATATTTTAGAACAAACTATTCCATGTACTTATGTCAGTGTTATCAGGGTTATTATATATTGTCAGTATTATATATATATAATAACCCTGAGTGTTATATAGAATTTTCGAGAGGGTTCAGAAATAATTCTAATTATGCACCGTACAAATTTATATTGTATGGTCAATTTTCTATTGGTACAGCTCCACCGAGTTGGTACTTATGTATTTCTGTCCCTGTTTGCTCGTGATAAAAATCTTATGATGGAGCGGATAATGATTTTATGAAGTGCTGTAAATTACATACAATTACTTAATTGAGCTTTCAAACCAATAAAAGTAAAATGTGTGAGATAGTGAAGCTCTATCAAACGATTTATAGTTTGCCGATATTGGGTATGGAAATGAAATATTGCGAAGTTTCAACAGCTGCCATTTTGAGACTATTGGACCATTTTCGCTCGTGGCGACGTGCTCCTCCAGCGCTGCACTTCAGAGTCGCCGCCTCACATTTTTTTCGCACGTTAGAGGAAAAATTCTGCAGCTTACAGTTTTTATTTTGAAGAAAAATTTTATCTACCTTTTTCATGTCAATTTTTTCATTTTTGCGAGTGGCACCATTATTTATTCATGTTTTTTTAATAATCAATACACAATGTAATTTGGCAACTTATTTGTTAAATAATTAATTAAGCACATACTTTATGGTTGGTAACTTTTTATATGTTGTTCCTTACATCATCACTAATGTACAGTAAAAAGTTCCCGCAGTCCCCTAACTTTCTGAAGCTAAAATCTAATATTATTCCACTACTAGTAAAATGACTCGTATATGTATAAATTAATTTGAATCTTCTCTGAACCTTTGCCCATTGGAATAATTTTTTTCAACTTGTGATCGTAATGTATCTAGTAACTAGCAAGTCAAATGATTTTATTATTACTTTTATATTTATTTTTCATATTATATATATTTTGTATAAAAAATTTCCCATGAGATGACAGTCTTCTGACTAAAAGTATTGGAAAATTCTAAATATAGTGGATATTTTCTTCCAAAGAGCTATGGGACCCTATGGGACGGTTCGGAATTCACTAGCCAAAATCAATATATCTTCATAGAATAAAAAGTCCACGCTTACTTTTGAAATTCATGTGTTTATTAAAAAGTTATAATCATCCTAATCATAGTCATTAGCCTTATCGATCTTGGGAGTGGGCCTTGTTCGGCTTGTTCTTCCGAACAACTGCTTGGTTTAGATCGCCCTCCTCCGATTATCTCATGCGGGGTGTTACTGAAAAATAAAATAAAAGCATTTAGATTATTTTTTCCTCCCCTCATCTTTGTTAGTAGGGCTCACCTTTTCCGGCGAAGTCATTCTAAGATAGCTGGAAGCAGCCTAGACTGTTGCACACCAGGATTCATCGATTTCTCAACTTCATCAACAGATTTTATGATATCTACAATGAACTCTCTGATTTTGTTCATGTCAGAAGGTTGTTAGAGAGGTAATAGTCCGGCAGAGATGGGCAGTGAATGGCTTGGTAATAGTTTCTATCGGAAAGTTTAATGGAACAATGTCATGGGGGACATTTTCCAATCCCCTCAATTTTCAAGTTAATTCATCATCTAGAGACATCAGTCCACTCTCCTACCTTTTCTCATTCCTTCTCTCATTCCTTCGTGGAAGTTTCCATGATCCGAAAAAGGCCATTTGAGAAGAAATAACTTTGAAAAAATCGCCAGGTAGACCTCATGAAAAATCTGATTTTTGACAGACAGATACATTGTAGTAAGTTTCCAGTAAGATGTCTAAAAACCCTGGTGCTTGCACTTATACCTGTAGAAGTTTGGGATTGACTTGGCGACACTTGGCCTACTTGATAATAGAGATTACTAGCGTGTCAAATGGCGCCAATTTCGTTTTAGTTTCAATTTAGTAACAGGGTATATTTATTTCCTCAGTTTTCTTTCTGAGGCGAACTGTTCGCGGGTTCTAATTCTAGCTTTGCTATTGGTTGAAAAGAGACATCTGTCAAACTTCACCACTAACAAAGCTAGAATTAGAAGCCCCCAACATTGCACGAAGAAAGCACTGTCGTGTTGTTTTTCATAATTTGTACCATTTGAATTTGAGGTTAACTGCATTTTGACAGACGGAGAATTGGAAATGAAATTGTCATTAAATTGTAGAAAATATAAATTTCAATGCATACAATATGATGAACTATGGAAATTTCATTATTAGTCAATTAGTCAAGATTTGTACTTGCTTTTGGTACTGAATACAGGCGAAAATTCGAATCTGCGGCTTTATATACTGTCCACACAAAATACAAATGTGGCCCATTCTACAAAAAGTAATTACACACTACACTACATGAAAATAAACAATTCCTCACGCACAAAGGGGCTGATGAACGAGTGATTTTTTGAAGAACAAACTCCGGAATAAGCTAAGCGAGATTTCAAATCAAAGAGATGGAAAACGCATAGATACCGACAAAACACTGAAAATAATCCCTGCAGATGTCAGAAATTAAGTTATGACATTAAGCGAGAATATAGACAAACATTTTTGGACGGCGCCATCTACCACAGAGAGAGAAGCTCTGTTGAAGTAACAGGTGGTGTCCCCTCGAAAATCTAAACAATATCGAATCAGTTCATTCACCAGGGTTTTTAGACATCTTAGTTTCCAGGATTTAATCTCATTTTCGCGCCAACTGTTCTGAGCGGGATCTTGTTCGTAGTATAATCTTTGTAAACGATCAATTCACAATTTTTTGCATGAAGTAATGTTGACAGAAAAAGAAAATTTCATAGGTTTGAAGTTTTACATTTTGCGTGACACAAACAACAAACATTCCTTAGTGCGCCATCTACTAATAAAGTTCTAAGCAGAATTTAACGTTTTTCATTTGTTTTCCCCCAAAAAGTCTAAACAAAATCGAATCAGTGAATACACCAGGGTTTTTAGGCATCTTAGTTTGGACCAAAGATATTTTAAATATGTCACATTCAAATAATTTTAAAGAGAACGTCAGATAATTTTTCACAAAGGAAATATCTGAAATTATCTACGTATTTTGTTTAAGAAAACAGTGATTAGATTTATTCAGGTCAATCTGATTAAAAATAGCAGTGTCGTTCACTATATATTTTTGAAGAATTCTGTCAGGATTATGAATCCCACATGTATATATTTTCCATGAGTTTTTATTAAGATGCCTAGAAACCCTGGTGTATGTACTGATTCGATTTTGTTTAGACTTTTTGGTAGAGATTCCCGCGTCCTACTTCAAATTTTTCACAATAGATGGTGACAAATTGACATAGTTCAACGAATTGGATCTGTTTGGCCATTACAAAATGCATTCGCCAACCTTAGGCAACCTGCACACTGCTGCGGAATACAGACATATAACTTATGAATCTTCCAACCAATTGGAAAATTTGAATGCTTTTCAATCCGATTGAGGTTATGATTTGTGAATTGTTATTTCTGCAAAACTCAGTTATAATTACCAATGTTTTGTATTCATTGAAATGGATCGTGTTTGTATGTTGTGTGGTCAGTCACAGGATGTCGATTTTTGCCGAACCAATGCAGGTGAGTGAAATTGCTAATATAACACATTTTAAAAGTTTATGGAATCAATAAGTGGGATTTTTCTCCGATAATTTCAAACCCTTGGTTTATGCAACGTTCCCAAGAACTGATAACCAAGGATTCAACACTAGCAAATCAATGAGCGCATTTATGGAACCCGTATAGTACAAGAACCATGACTAGAAAGTTGCCCAACTTTCAAGTAAGAACCAAAGTTCTTAGTTAAAAGTTGGGCAACTTTCTAGTCATGGTTCTTAGTTCTTGTACTAGGGGTTCCATAAACGCGCTCATTGATTTGCTAGTGTTGAATCCTAGTTATAGTTCGCTTAGTTCTTGGGAACGTTGCATAAACCAAGCATAAATTCTAAGGATTTTGTTTGCACTTCAAATGAATTAACGACAGAGCTTAGATTGTGTTGACGCATAATATATTCCATTTTCGAAGTACTGTTCTGGAGTTCAAATCGAAGCCTGGTCCTAAAAGTTTCGGTTGTGATATATAGTTTGATTTTTGGGTAAATTTATAGTCTCCAACGATTTTCACAATTTTGGGTTACCTACTTGCACAATCTCTCACTGAGCACAAACTTTGTGCTCCCAATTACTTCAGGAGATACGATGACCTTTCCTATGTCAATATAGGTATTTTTTAACTCAAATTTAACGTTCAAAGTCATAGGATTCTGGACACCAATACGATGTGTCTTCCAACTTATGGAGGTTATGAATACAAACATAACTTAAAGGTATGAATATACCGTATGAAAAATGATATTAGCCCCAAAAAAGCAACCCATATTGATTATATTCTATTAAAATCTGAAAACGAAATTGATATTCAAAATGAACAGTTGAGTTATCCGTTGTTGGGAAATATGTGCACTCATTGAAGTTCAAAAGAAAAATTCTCACAGTTCAATGTATTAAACAAAATTATCATGATTTATTTATGTTCCTCAATTAATTATAAAAATTTCACAATACCTTTCAAAGATATTAAATAACAAGTTCATATTGGGGAAAATTTTTCCTTTTTAAATAATAAATTAGCATTCATAGCACTTTCTCAGAAATTTTAAATTATATTCCTTAGTAGTTTGAGAGAGTTGAATTTAAGTGACCGTTCGTAATTTGGAAAATCTAGCGAGCAACATGATACAAGGATAAAAGTGAAAAAAATATATGAAAGAGCAAAGTCTTAATGAAAAAAATAAATAAACAATTGGTTTCCTCTGATCACAAGGGTTTGGAAAATGTTTGGTTTCTTTTTTCATCTTAAAAAATTATTTGCATGGCACCGCCTTTGTAATCAATTGATTTTCGGGCATTCAATTTAATTCCCAAACTAAAAATGATAATGACACATTAAATATAGGTATAGACAACATATTTTTCACCAAAAATATTTATTTACGATTTTTTCAAACCATTTTTTCTCTTTATTCCCAAACAACACACACTACTTATATTTTATTGGACCTATTTAAATAATGTTTTATTATTAATATTTCCAGTTCGGAGCCACTCCAAGACAACCATTGGATTCCAGAACCAGTTTCAGAAAAGGCTGGCATGAGCAAACCAAACCAAATTCTTGAACACTCAAGGCTATACTTCACGTCATGTGAAGAATTCCACAAAGACCTTTTCAAAATGTTGATGGGTTGTTATTCAGTCAGAATGAATGATTTTGCTCAGAAGCTTTGCAGGCTATGCTAGAGAGAGACAGAGATGTGGCAAAGCTTTTTATTCGAAAAATGAGCTACGTCTGAAAAAAAAAACCCAACCTTTGGACATATATTTTTAATAAATTTTTATTGAACCCAAGAAACATAAATAATCTTAATCTATTACATATATAATACAACTGAAATGAATATTTCAATGTGATTTGTATCAGAATTTATTTATTTTGAATTACTTTTACCCAAGATCATATTTAAAATGTTGGGAAAATCTGTAGAGAGCCCGAACCTCTTGCAATTCAACAGGAGGGGCTTCCATTTCATTTCCAATGCATTTTAATATCATATTTTATTATTATATATTATAGATAATTTTTGGAGTTTTTCAGAAAACCTGTAAAAATGTTATTTCAATATTAATTACAACTTTTTGCTGAAATTTGACATTGAATATTTAATTGGACAAAACGACAGTTTCCTTTGGCAGATTTATCCAAAACATGATTAATCCCTTATCCCTATGGATAATATATATTTGAAATGAAAATGATTATTTAAAAAAAAGAAACTTCATATCATTTTTTAGTGATATCTCAAAGTTTAATAAGAAGTAATTGAGGAATTGTGCTTCTCGTTTCATTGTAATTCAATAACAGAGTCATTAAAAATTCTGAATTACAAATTTAGATCATATTCAACTTTGCATTAATTCAAAAAGCCCTATTTAGCAGATCAGTGTGAAGTTAGCGGCCTTTTTCTGGCAGCCATTTTATCTGGCGCCAAATGATCAGTGACGTCAGGGTGATTCAAAATTCCTTCGAATTTTCAACCAAATCGAATGGCTGAAGACTTGGAATTGCAATGGGAATTCAATTTAACAGAAAATGGTCGAACACAACACAAATGAAAAACTTAAGAATGATATACCAAGATATATTTGATATGCTTTTAGATAAAAATTCAAAATGCACCCTAAAATATGTTTAGCCAAGTGGATATTTGGAATATGTACTACTGAAAGGCTATATATAATGTTTTTTGGTAACCTTCCACAGTCTGAAAATGAAAATATAATCAGGAAAATCAGTTGAAAAAGCGAAAAGACTCTGCTGAAAAAACCAAATTATTCAAACAATTAAAGGAGATTTAGAAGATTTTGAGAACAGGGGCAGATATAGTCCCCGAAACGTCAAATCAAAAACTATATAGAGAAGTATCTTTTGAATTTTTACTATTTTTATAGGCATATTAAGGGAACGAAAAGTTACTGAGAAATCGAATCATTTTTTCTATAGGAAATATAATTTGGTGAACGCAGTAACTTATCGGGGTGAACTAATTAGTTTGCCCTTTGTACACTTGTATAGATTTTCCTGATTATATTTTCATTTTCAGACTGTGGAAGGTTACCCAAAAAACATGTCAAGAAACATTGTTCCTCCACAAAAAACCACATTCATTCAATGCTATATTAATGATTTACCAAGAGATGATTGATTTGCAGGCCGGCAAAGAGATAGTTTATACTTATCGATTTTTCAAAAAAAACAAAAGCCACCTTCAAAAATGTTTAGCTAAGTTCATTTTTGATATATGTATTACTGGAATGCTATATAATAATATACCAAGAGATGACTGATTTGCAGGTCCTCGAAGGGGTAGTTTATACTTGTATTTCGAAAAAATCTAAACCCACCATAAATTTTTTTTGCCAAGTCAATATTTGGTATATGTGTTACTGAAAGGCTATATAATGATATACTAAGAGATGATTGATTTGCAGGCAATCGAAGGAGTAGTTTATATTTGTGCATCGAAAAAAATCATAACCCACCCTCAAAAATGTTTAGCCAGGTTCATCAATCATCCATTGGTATATCTTTATATAACATAATATCTATATCTTTATATAACATAATATCAAGTTTTCCATTTGTTTTCGATATTTTCTGTTAAATTGAATTCCCATTGCAATTTCAAATCATCAGCCATTTTATCTTCTTTTCTCTTCTGAATAAACTGTATCTGCAAGGTTCAATTTCCTTGATCTGTAAAGAAAAATAAAATAAGTTTGCAAGAATGATCTTACTACACAAATTCTTAAAAATAATGTAAAACATGTAGAGTTAAAAATAGAATACGTTACATAACATCAAACAAATACGATTAAAATCAGACATCACACCATTGTCTAAACATGAAAAGGAAAATCAACGTAAATTCGATTTTGACAAGGTTGAAATTTTGACAAAAGAAAAAAATAGTAATGAAAATAAACTGATCTTTACGAAAAAGTCTTGCATAAATTATAACAATAGAGCCTACATACTACAACTAAATATGTCAAACACTCCAATGTATTTGAAAAACGATAACAGATAAAAACAAACTCGATACTAGCAATCTCAGATATTCAACAATGTTCATTCCAATTGTGAAATATGAACACGAATTGATTTGTTTGAAACTATGAACAGGATGTTCATGAAATCAGATGTGGAATCATCTGCGACTGAAAGATAAACTTTAGTCACTATCTTCCATCGTTCAAGATAACCTCTTGTGGGATATTCATGTTGAAAAGGGAAACATTCTCAATTGAATAGAAAGATTTTTCTATGAATTGAAAAATCCACGATAAAATGAATTATTTTTTTGAATGTCCAACAGAAAACAACTACTTCCTTGGCTAAAGCCAGCTGGACATTGAACTTCATCTGATATATATTCTGAAAGGACCTAACTCAATAGAAAAAATCTAAAATTGAAAATTTGCATTTTATTCAGATAATTATTTGATTTTCTATTCCAGTCTTAATTAAGAACTCATTGAGTTAGGGTCCTTTCAGAATATCTATCAGATGGAGTTCAATGTTCAGCGTGGCTTTAGCAGGGAAGTAGTTGTTTTGTTAGACATTCACAAAAATAACTAATTTTATCGTGGATTTTCACTTACAGAAGAATCTTCCTATTCAATATTCAATTGAGAATGTTTCCTTTTCAACATGAACACGAAATATTGAAAGAATAACTGTTAAATTATATTGTAAGTTTTGAACGTCTCTTTGAATTTTAATCATATTTGTTTAATGTTATGTAACGTATTGTTTTTAACTTTAGATGTTTTACATTATTTTTAAGAATTTACCTGAAGATGACATAAACAATGTTTGTTGAAATGTCGTATCAAATAAAAAATACATATACTGACTAAAGCCCTTATTTCGAGAAAACAAAGAAAATAAACATGTGGTCAAGAAATTATAAAATATATATATATATATATATATATATATATATATATATATATTTTGATTCTGATATATTTTTTTAAGACAAACAATATACAAAAAAAATTAATAACTTTCATTCAGACAACAAGAAATACCCCAAATTTCATTTCAATTGAAATTTAAGGTTTCACCTGTCAGAGGAGAACACCAAAAACTCATTCAGAGAAAAAACTATAGAAAATCTTATTTTAGGAAAAAATTACATACATTTCAATCTAACAGTGGTTTTCCATAAAGAATTTGATAAATATATACTTTTTATTACATACTCAATGGGAAAAATGTTCAGAAGAGATTTTTTATAGTAGAAGCTGTAAATGATTATATGTCTAGGTGAATCATTATTTTGATGTGATGCAAAGATATTTGGCATATGCAATATGTGTATCAAGTAAGGTGAAGATCGATCAACCACTAAATATAAAAAAAAACAATTCCAATAATTATTGAACGTCAACCAGAAATTTAGATATATTTTTTTAATATACCACGTTTATAAAACGGACTAAAAAGACATCTTAATGAGATGATGACAGAGACATATGGCAAATTTCGGGTTTATTTAATTTAGTTTAAAATCGATTGCTCTTTACTATTATTATTATTATTACAGACAAACAGACAGACATGTAAGCGAGTTGATATTGCATTGTCATCCAGTTTTGAGCTATGTTTGAAGATCAAGTATCTCATCGGGAAGTTAGTTTAAAATGGATTGCTATTATTATTACAAGATATGTACCGAAAAGAACAGACAACGAAAGCGAGTTAATATAAACATGGTAAAATACTTAATTTGCTTGTTTTCAATTTCAGGGTAATGTATGTGTCATACTATTTTCTGTATTCTAACGATGTTTAGTAGGTTATTTATTAATTTATTTGTAATTCATTTAGTTGTTACATTGAGTGACTATTTGGAAGGCAGTTAAATTCAGTGCTCATTGACTCATCGATCATTCTGTTGGTGCTATTTAGATATTGTGTAATCCTAACCTCACTTTTTGTTCCGTAAACGTTCTACAGACAAACAAACAGACATACAGACATGAAAGCGACTTAATATTGCATTGTCAACTAGTTCTGCGCTATGTCTGAAGTTTTAAAACTCATCAGGAAGTTAGTTTAAAATCGATTGCAAGATTTGTACCGAACAGACAAGAAAGCGAGGTAATATAAATGTGTATGACAATATATACCTCAAATGATCCTGTGTTGTCAAGGACGTATTGGCTTTTCTTCATCCACCAAATGGACAGGACACAGAAATACTGAATTTTCCCTAGATATGCTGAATTTTATTTCATATGCGGAATTTGCCTCCTGAAAATTTCAAGAATAATTAATTTTCACACTGTGTCAAGTGAAATTAGAGATGTCGTCGAGTAAAGACGTGTGTGCGAGCTCTCTACACTGTAAGAAGTGTAAATCTAAAGTAATCAACGATATTAAATGTGTGAACTGTGATAGCAGTTTCCACATAAGCTGTGCAAAAAGCAGTAAGAGTGTAAAAACTTTCGAAGACAAAAAATATGTAGTGTGTTGTGAATTCAAGGAAACCACCTCAGATATGGATACAGACAAAAAATTCTATGATGCTCTTGAGGATCAACAGAATGAAAAACAAATGGACATACATGTAGTTACATATTTATTGTTGCAAAAAGATACTATCATCAAAGAGTTACGTGACAAGATCGTTTTACTCAATAATCAAGTCGAACTCTTGAACAAGATAAATGGACAAACATTTCAAGATTACCCTATTCCAAAAGAAATACAGACGAATGGTATAAAATGGCCTGGAACAAAAGACAGAAAAAACGATTCATCAAAACCAAATCGACAATGACAATAAAAGCCAGGGAACTCCCAAACAAATGATAAGCAGCTATCAACCGAATTATTGGAGGTACAGTCTCGAATAAAATGTGATGAAATTATTAATCGACAGATTCAACAAATAAACGAAGTTTTAGTGAAACTCTAGCTTATGGCCAGCAAGGTAGCTCCTCTACTATTGCCCCAAACGTAAAAAAAGTAACAATGGTACTAATGAAAATTGTGAAAATAATGGAAATAATGGTCAATGGGAAACAGTTAAATATAAGCGCGGAAAACCGCGAGAAGAATTATTATTGGAAATAATAAGGAGTCCAATATAAAGGGTGTCCCAAAAACGTGATCCTACATGTCTCCAGGGTGGACCAAGGAACCTCTAGTCAAGGACTGAAGCAACTATTAGCTCCGACATTTCCAGAGGTTGGAGTAGAGGAATTCACATCTAGATTTCCATCCTTATACTCATCGTTCAAGGTAACCATAAATGAAAAAACTTCAAGGCAGCTATGAATCCACGGATTTGGCGGAAGGAGCTTGTGTCAGCAAATTTTTTCAGAAGAGGACAAGCTCAACTCATGCAGGATAGCCCCAGGTGGAATTAATGTGAGTGAGAATTATGACCTTTTATTATTGAACATACAGTGTCTCAACCAAGAAAAACTGGACAATATCATAACAGATTATTTTGATTATCATAACCCTAAATTCATTTGTCTGACCGAAACATGGTGTATGGCTGAAAATATTAGCTATTATCACTTTCCAAACTATTGCTTAACCAACTACTTCTGTAGAAAAAATAATAGGGTGGCGGCGTGAGCATATGGTCCAAATCCAATTTGAATGTTATACCTTTGGATCTCCACAAATTTTGTGACGAAAAAAATATAGAAATAACAGGTTTATCATGGGAGTATTTGCCTGGTATAAAATATATAATACTAACTTGCTACCGATCTCCATCCGGTATTTTCGATATCTTTGCTACAAATCTAAATTCTCTATTAGACAATATTTTTAGCAAAAATGTATTTATAATCCTGAATGGTGACTTCAATCTGAATTCACTAGGTAAAAATGATGTAACAAAGTTTTCTAATCTACTGACATCTATAATCTCAGTCCTAGGGTTAAAAGAGCCAACCCGTGTCTGTTCTTCAGCACAAACAATTCTTGACCAAATCTATAGCAATAATTCAGACTACGACGAACATATAGTCCTGGACAACAACATATCAGATCACCGAACAATATTTTACTCCTTCAGTGTGAAATCCGATATACCTGAAAATAACACCTTATATACTTCCAAGAGAATACTAAGTGATTCTAACATCAACAACTTCATAACAGAACTGAAAAATGAAACATGGGTAGACGTATATTCAGCAACAAACGTTGAAACGAAATTCAACATATTTCACGACAAACTGATGTATTACTTTGATCAAGGATGTCCACGAAAAACGACTAAAATCTTTAAAAATACTGAAAATGGGAAAGAATGGGTTAATGACAGCATCAAACAATCGAGCAAAAACTTGAAACACCTGTTTTATGCTCAAAAAAAAGATTCAAATTTGAAAGAAACATATAAAATCTCAAAAAGAGAGCACAATGAACTCGTTAAAATCACGAAAAGCCAATTTTTCAACAACAAAATATATACCTCTTCCAACATTAATAAAACTACATGGAGTGTTATTTCTATGCTGAACGGAAGATCCTCCACGAATAAAAACATTTGTATTAAACTGAATGATGAAGAAACTGAGGACCCACAAATAATATCCGAAGCCTTTAATAACTTTTTCATACAGGCCCCTTATGATACCATCAATAAAATCAACACAAAAGGAAAATCTCCAAGCACTTCTCAGAGAAGTATAGCTAACAGTATTTTTGTAAAAAATGTCACAGAGGAAGAAATTAGGGACATCATAAAATATAAACTAAAGAAAAAACATTCCTGCGGTCCTGATGAAATATCAGGTTATTTGATTAAAAAAATTGCTGATCACATCATCGAACCCCTTACTCATATAATAAACATATCTTTTCAAGAGGGTATGTATCCCACCAGATTGAAGAATGCACTAGTCTCCCCGATTTTCAAAAAATCAAACCCGCATAATTTAGAAAATTACCGGCCAATCACAGTGCCTCCCGTACTCTCGAAAATTTTCGAATATTCTATGCTTTCTCAACTCCTCAACTTTTTGAACGTGAATAACTTACTTCATCCCGATCAACATGGTTTCCGTACAGGACATTCAACTATCAGTGCTATTAACTCTTTTTATGGAAACATTATACAATCTATTGAAACTGGACAAAATCCAACAGGAGTCTTCTGCGATCTTAGTCGAGCTTTCGACTGTGTAGTACACGAAAAATTTGCTTGATAAACTTCATCTTAATGGAATAAGAGGTAAACCTTACGAATGGTTCAGTTCCTTTCTTGAAGGAAGAATCCAGCGGGTAAAAATCAATCACACCAACAATATTAAAACAATAACCCATGTCTCAAATCCACAACAAAATAACATTGGTGTTCCCCAAGGGTCCGTCCTAGCACCTATACTCTTTTTAATTTATATAAATGAACTGCCAACTGTTCTGCCAAGAGCCTTCACCTGTTTGTATGCTGATGATGCTACCCTGCTTTTCTGTGATAAATCCGCAGTAGAACTCCAAAATAAAATAAACAACACAACTGATGCCCTACATAGTTGGCTGAGCAACAACTCTCTGTTTCTCAATACCTCAAAACAAGTTTTACTACTTTTCATACCAGGCAAAACACCAATCCACCTTCCCTGGACCTGAACATCTGCGGCACACCTCTTGAACATAGTACATCCTCCAAATTCTTAGGTATAATAATCGACAACGATCTTAGCTTTAAATCACATTGCAATAATCTGACTAGCTCTCTACACTCCAAATGCTACCAAATTAGAATCCTCAAACGCGTTTTGGACAAACCTAGTTTGCTCCTATTTTATCACGCCAGGTACAATCAAGAATTTGCTACAGCAATCACAATATGGGGAGCTCCCCAGCTGCGAAAGCATATTCATCGCACAAAAGCGAATAATACGTTGCCTTGCAAACGTCTCCCAGCAGACGTCATGTCGAGATCTTTTTAAGAAACTTGGAATTCTACCACTCCCTGGTCTTTTTATCTTAGAAGTCATAACATATATTCACGCGAATAAAAAAACGTTTCCCACAAACAACCAATATCACAATTATAATACGAGAAAAAAAAACGACTTCCATTTACCACCCTCACATCTCACCATTTCTCAAAAATCACTGAACGTGATAGGACTGAGATTATACAATGTACTTCCAAATGAGCTGAAAGTAATAGAACAGACGCATATTTTCAGAAAAAAATCAAAGCATTTTTATTGGGCATTACTCCATACAACCTGATGAATATTTTGAATATTTTTAATGTTTTATTTTTATTTTATTGTTATAACAAACATTTTATCTGAAATATGTTCACATTCATAATTGTTCAGATATTTATAATATTTTTATCGATTTTGTGAGTTGATATCGTTGATGTGTGTCTCATTTTATCTATATCCAACTATGTATTGTATTTTATGAATAACTTTATTTATACATGTACTTTGTTTTGACTTGTCCTATAGCTTTATGAGCTCGCATTTGGATCAATAAACTATCTATCTATCTATCTATCTAAATATAAAACACAAATGTACCTAGTAAAGTTTCGATGGGAATGATTGAAAAGTTGTTCTTCATTCATACCTTCAACAAATATAAATCAATATTAAATGAAAAATTATTTATGAATCACTTATTTGAATACTAGTTTTTGACATTTTATATCAATTTTAAATATTATGAGTTTGAATATTATTTGTGTGGGGTAAATTATATTATGCTGAGTATAATATATCAGGCCACCCTGTCATGAAAAAGGTGTATATCAGCTAGAAATAAGAATCCAATGAGAACATGGTTATCCCAAATAAAATATATGAAACTGGAATTCGATTTTTCTACATTTTTTCATGGGAATTATTATTTTTCTACGTTCATGCAAAAACCAAAACTTTATTGAACTATATATGGTGAAAAAACTGGTTCTTTATTGCATTAGTGCAATAAAATGTTTATTGCACTCATCTGTCATTCTACTACAGCGTTTTGTGATCATGACAAACATAATCGTTCAAATCGATGCCATTTTTAGTCCATTTTCTGTGATATTGTATTACATTTTAAACAATTGCATATTTCATATTATTTTCAATCATATTTATTGCATATTGGATTACGGAATTACTAGAAAATACAATTTATCAAAAATGAGTTAAATTGTTCCTAACATAGGTATTCGTTCCTAACTTTCTCAATGCAAATCGATAGTGCTAATTAATTAATAAATATTTTGCTATTTAATTACGCTTTTTATTTTCCCACACTTAGTGCCACCTAAATAAAACATTTTTTTTATTTTTGCATGAACGTAGAAAAATATTGTATGCAACTCATGAAAAGCGTTTATTGCACTCGACGTGTTGTCCAACTCGCCTAATGGCCTCATCGGACAACTTCACGTTGAGTGCAATAAACACTTACTTTTGCACTTGTTGCATAAATAACTATTTGATATCTCTAGTGACAGAATAAAGAACATCAAATGTAGTGCAAGATATTTTGAATTTCAGAGTGTAACATTAAATGGGAATATTTTTGAAAAACAAGTTTATATTCGAAAGGTTAAGAGATTAACTGTTTTTTGTAATGAAATTCCAACATAACAATTCAATTAATATCTTACCTCTTCTGAAGAAGAAATTTCATCCATTGGTCATATTACAAAAGTACCTAGTGACAATATTTTCCTTGTTTTGGTAAGATTTTTCTGAAAGCAGGTTTCCTTCATCTTAGTGAGATTGAACCAAACTGATATTCCTTTCATTCTGATTTTCAATTGACCCAATGTTTTTATTCCTGCTGTTTGCTGATGTGGATAACAAAATCTCCGAACTCCTGAAATGAATACATGGGTTTTGAAAAATGTAATCAATACAAATAACTAGGTGTGCTAGCCAACTATAAGTAATTTATTTCCATAAGATGAATAATTTTTCTCAAAAATGAATAAATAACCTACTCAAAATGTTTATATATATATATATATATATATATATATATATATATATATATATATGTTCCCTACTCGCTTTTCATTATTCTCTTAATCAACTAACCTGAAACTCCTCTGAATTGTTTGGATTTACGGTAAATAGGGTTTTCGTAAACAGTTTGGGATAGCTTCAGGTCTCAATAATGTGATTTAATTCTTTACCACAATATATATCATCCTGCCTACATAGTGCCCACTGCAGACACAATTTTGTCACTCAATTGATCTTTGATTTCTTCCTCTCATCGTGCCTCGGAAGAGTGAGCCTGAAAAATAAAATTGAACTGTTTCAGAAATCAAATATCATTTAAATTGTATTGTTCTATCATTGTCTAAAGCATAGACAAGAGTTCTATACTGATATAAAGAGACAATGGTATTATATACTATATTTTACTTACATAAAATGTCATTTCAGTTTCGCAAGATGGAACCAAGCACTTCATTTTGAATAAATGTATAATTCGAAATGAAAACGGAATTCTCGATTTTCTAACGCCACAATTGAATAAGCCAAACGCCAAGAGCAAACAAGAATCAAATTCTAGGCCGACAGTGTCTTTTTAGGCCATTTTCGTCGTAATCTAAGATTTTAGGTTAAAATCTTGGGAAAATACTGATTCGTTGTAACGGCGGCGACACCGAGGAGCGAAAAGCCGAAGCTTCGATTCGAAAGGTGGATGTAGTAATAAAGTAAAGAAAACTAAACTGTTTGTCGCTGGTCGCTGTCTGCCCAAATGATGACAATGGCTGAATTGCGAAATCTAGTTCTTCCACATCTTTGACGATTTCGGAGCGAACTGAACATTGTCCGAATAAATTTCTTAGGAGAGTTGCTCTTTGGTGTTGACATCTACTCAACAATCATTCGAATCAGGTCGCCATCTAAGAAATCAAGCAGGCCATATTGTCGCACGTTTGATCCCACACATTTTCAGATATGAGTGCATACACCAGGGTTTCTAGACATCTTAGTTTTTATATATCATTGGTATGGTTCCATATTTGGTGATAATAATCACCGAGCTGTGATTTTGATGTGGTTTAAGTGATCACATATATATATATATATATATATATATATATATATATATATATATATAATATATATATATATATATATATATATATATATATATATATATATATATATATATATATATATATATATATATATATATATTATATATATATATTATTATAATTTGGTTCTTGGAATTTGGAATTTTCTTTGAATTTATAGAAACCTTTTTGAAGAAGTATTTGACGGCTGGTCAAACATTGATTCTCCTATATCTTTCTTGAATATCGCTGAAATTGAAGTGACTTTAGTATATCAAATTCAACAAACTTGATTGTGAAAAATTCTGATTTTTAATTCTTGATAACGTATAATCATGGTTGCTCAAGATCAGAAAAAAAAATCATCTTGTCCATATATGAAGCAAAGTTCAATTTTTATTAATTCATAAAAATTATTAAAAATAATTCTTTGATTCCAGTATTGGATATTACTCATTTGTATACTCAATTAATTTTAAGTATTAATCTCTTGATGAGATTACACTCAATTGTTACAACAATGAGTTGAGGAGTGCATTGAAAATATTCAAGAAGTAGAATTTTTGTATATCAAATTCTGATACAAACAATATTGTTTTTCATGTTAAATCGCTGAGAACACACTCAATGGACCAGAAGCAGATGCTTGTGTCTACCTGATCGGTCGCCCAGCAGGTATAAGTACCCCCTGATTGCGAGCCAAACAACTTCGTAAAGTGTAGCTACGTCTACACAAAAATACAATCAAGGTACATCGACATCGATAAACTGACAGGTTCAGCAGGCAAAAACTTTATTAGTTTTCTTGTGTTGGAATTTAAAATTCATTCAATGTTAAAGAATTGGAAGATGTAAAAATTTGTAAATAGATTGTTATAAGTTGGTATTTGTTTTATTGCTGTAGGTATTTACAGACGGAAAGTTATTTGATTTGCAATCATTATTGAATAGGAAATGTGGATTTTTGCCCTAGTTTAAATAAAAATTCACAATTTCTGAACCTTTGCTTGAAACATAAAAAATTTGAAACTAGCAAGGCGGTCCAAAGAACTCCACACCGCTCTTCACTGAATAGTCTGGGCATTCTATTACAACAATTAATTCGAATCTTATTACAATTCCTAATCACGGAATCTTTTTTTTTTGTTAAAATCGGTTCCAGATACAAACATATTTTTTTGTATACGGTCCCCAAAACGGCAACTTTGAAAATAAAATCTGTTACTTTTACCGTAAAGTGTCGTCATGGCAACACTTTACGAAGTGAATTTTATTCATTCATATAACATAACTGAACATTAACGGGTGTAGAAAACTAGGAACCGATAACATTTTGACGTATAAAAGTTAGGAATTTTGATTTTTTCAGAATACAATTGTCAATAATTATTGTTGCGGTAGGTACAAACATGATGAATCCTACACCTTCTTTCTTCGAACAATCGCAAACAGAGTGATAGTAAATTCAAACAAGATATAATCCACTAACAAGAATATACGAATAATGGTTTAGTTTGGGTTCAAGTCAAGTTTCGATTTTCACACGTGAACCTACATACATTTATTGTATGATAACAATTTATATTTCATTTATTCCAAATGTTTCAGTTTTTCAGTTTCAGTTTATTCAGTATACCACGAAGTGGGCGACATCCAGCATTCACGATTCGAATGTCAAACTAGGGAAAAACAGGATTTTGCTGTATACTGAATACATTTTCAATTTTCTTTAAAATTTGGAGTATCTTATGAATGGTTGTCATATTTACTCACAAGTTTATTATATTCAATTATCTATATCCCCATAATACTTTAGTATAGTTGGATCCTGGGAGAAATGACTGAAAATACAATTAGAGAACATAACAACAAACGCAAATGTTATTGACTAGTTGATATATTCGACATTTGACACATCGGTGATCAAAAATCTGATTCGATATTCCACACGACCTGCCGGTGCTGCCTACAAATATAGTTACATAGCAGAAATAAAATCAAAGTTCCTACATGAAACATTCTTTGGAAAACTTATACAGAAAAAATTGTATGCAACACGTACGCGAATGGCTTTCACAGACTCATCTTCATATTACGTTAAATATTACGATTCGTCCGCGAATGTCTCATTTTGAGTACTTGTTATATATACTACTATTATTGTACACGCTTCACAAAATGCCACTTCAGCGGACTTGTACTTGAAGTCGTCATGGCAACACTTTAGCAGACTCTTTTTGTTTATTGAATAATAAATATCCTAAAAACGTTTCAGGAGACGCAATAAACTATAGATTATTTGAAATTATGTAGTGACACTACACGTTTTCTTCGAAATATTCTTTTGCAATGCGTATTTCATGAATAATTAACACTAATATTTGACAAATATGTCATCGATAAACGATCGCTTGTTAGATTTTTGCACAACTTCCTTACACTACCATATGAATGGTAATTGAAAATGTATGCACAGCGAGAAAATATGTGTGGTATTTATGTTGATAAACAATCGCTTGTTAGATTTTTGCACAACTTCCTTACACTACCGCATGAATGGTAATTGAAAACGTATGCTTAGCGAGGAAATATGTGTGGTATTTATGTTGTTCATTTGGAAAGCTAATACAAACCTACCTACGCAAATGGCTTCAGTGGGCATCATCTTCATATTTCGGACTCGGCTGGCGCCTCTTCCGTTAACATTCCGATTCATCCGCTAAATCCAATCCAATCCAAAAGTATTTATTGTTATTATTTACACATTTCTCTTACATAACTAAACTAACTACTATTTACATTATGTACATTCTATTTTCCGGTTCCTCCTTCGGGTGGTGGGTAGGAAGGGGAAATAGTGGCTTTTGCTTGGGGACTTGTTGACTGTCTCCTTGCCCTCCTGATGGGGCGAAGGGACAGCCCCTGCTGGTGTTAACAGGTGCCTTACGATTTCGTTTGCGTTGTTATGTTTTGGTTGGTTACGGATATCTAGACGCCTCCTGCCTAGGCTTATGCGTCTTTCGCCTTTATTTTTTGTCTGAGAATTGAAAACTAGGTATTAGGTAAAAGTATTGGTAATTATGCTTTGTTTAATCTGGAAAAAAATAGTAAAACCAGCTAATGAAAATGATGTTTAAAAGGTATTACCCAGTTGGGTTATTTACTGCTATTTGTTTCATTCGAATATAAAACTGATTCCTATTCTATCTCCCTGTAGAGTTCTAAGTTTTGATAGATAACACCATGCTTCCTTCTTTGGTCGGCTCGTACATTAGTGATTGCTGCTGTGAGCGGACTCTTAAGGATATGGTATCTGTAAAATTTGTCTGATATTTTCATTATGAAATCTTCTAGCTTTTCAACGTTTGCTATCTCACGCAGATCATCCAGCCGGATGTATCTGTTACTATTTGTAACAATACGAAGTGCTTTGTTTTGCAACCTTTCCAGTCTCGACATCTGCGTTTTGGAAAGGCTACAAAATACCGGGCAAGCGTATGTTATTGCAGGTCTAATGATTTGCTTGTAAATTCGAAGCTTATTATCAAGTGACAGGCTGGAATTACGTGCAATGAGGGGGTACGTTCGCTTTATCGCGGCCGCTCCCCTCTGTAATGCCAGCCCTATATGCTTGTGCAAGCTCATACGCTTATCCAGCTGCACTCCCAGATATCGCACTGAGGGCCTCTCCGTCAATTTGCTTTCTCCAATCCTCAGCTTCCGAGGATCTTCACATTAGTGAGTTTCCTCGTGAAGTTGATGACCTCTGTTTTTTCTGGTTGCTTAATCTTGTTCTTCCCCATATATGGCATGACCAACCGATCCAGATGAATCTGGAGCTGTTTAGCAGCCACTTCGCTCTGGAACGAGTGGGCATAGATCGCGGTGTCGTCCGCGAACATTGCCGTACTCGTCCGAGCGAAGGTCGGAAAGTCATATGTATACAGGGAATACAAGATTGGTGACAAAGAGGACCCCTGTGGGACCCCTGCTCCAACTGTATACTCTGGCGAGATAGTTCCATTTACATTAACCCTAAAAGTCCGCCCAGTCAGGTACGAATCTAGGATTTTCGTTAGGTATAAAGGCATGCCTGCCTCTGCCATTTTAATGATAAGCCCTTCAATCCAGACCGTATCAAATGCTTTCTTTGTATCCAACAGAACCATAACTGTGTTGTGGTCCCTGTGGAATGCTTCCTTCACCCCGTGAACAACCCGGGCTACTTGCGAGGTAGTTGAATGACCTCTCCTGAACCCGAATTGTTCAGGCGGGATGATTTTCCGCCTTTCCTCAAAGCTCACAACACGACTCAGGAGGATCTTGTCCACTACCTCGGCCACCACGCTGAGAAGCGAAATAGGCCTATAACTGTCGATGCTATTTTTGTTCTTGCCTGGTTTTAACAGGGGAACGATTTCTGCTTTCTTCAGACAGTCTGGGTAATACTGCCATTTGATGATCGCATTAATAATGTAAATCAACTGTACTACTGACTTTCGCGGGAGATTCTTGAGCAGGACGGCGTCCAACTTATCGAGGCCCGGTGCCTTGTTCCTCGGCAACTTATTGATCACCCCCAGAACTTCTTCGTAACTTGTAAGTACTTTCTGTAGTTCTGAGGGTATCAACATTGCCGGGGGAGTTTCTCTAATATAGTTTGCAGCATTAGTTATTCTCCTGTGTTCGTCAGTGCTATCAGCATCCATGACGTGAACACTACTGAAGTATTCCCCGAACAATTCAGCCTTCTCCAAGGGTTCTGCCGCCGAACGCCCGGGGCCACCCACTATAGCGGGAATTGGCTCTCTTTTCCTTTGGAAACCTTTCGCCGTGTCCCACAGTGAATGGTCCCTGACGTTAAGATTCTCAAGCTTGAGATTCCACCCATTATTTATATGCTCGTTTATGAGCTCACTAATTTCACCTCCCAGCCTTAGGAAGTGCTCCTTGTGGCGTGGGTTCCTAGTGTTTTGCCATTTCTTCCTTTCGGAATTTTTAACTTTAATGAGCTCTCTAATATTAGGTGGAATAACAAGCTTGTCACCCCTTACGACTATCTTTTTGGTTGTTTTCTCCCTAGCAATCTGGAGTATCTTGATGAATTTATTAGTTTCATATTCTATTTCATCTTTTGTAATGTTGTTATTTATGAATGTGATGTTGTTCAAAATTTCCCTATACCTCCTCCAGTTGCAACTATAATAGTCGTATCTGGTTTTTGGTATCTTGGGATACAGTTTCTGGTTTAGGATGAATGTGACCGGCACATGATCGGATGTTAGTTCGTGCACTGCCGTCAATTCACCTATTCCTCTAACATTCTTTTGTACAACCAAATCGATAGTCGTCGACGACATACCATTGAATGGGTAGTGTGTATTATCTCTGCTTCTTTCCACTATTACTTCATTGTTCGTGGAATAATTCAGTAGCGTTACACCGTTGGCACTCGCTTTCGTCGGCCCACCGTTCCACTCCGAGTGTCTCGCGTTCAAGTCACCAGCCAGCATCACCTTGTTGGCAGTACTAAACAGACTGTCTAAATCTTGCGACGTAAACCTATTCCCCGGCGCGTTGTATACCGCAAAAATAGCTGTACCATCGCTCATTTTAATACCTACATGTTCTATATTAGAATTGCGTCTGTCAATTTCTATGAAAGGTATCTCATTTCTAATTAGTATCGCAACACCTCCTGCGGCTCTATTCCCTCCCAACCTGTCGGCCCTGATAGTTGTGAACCCTCTGAGTTTTAAGTTGTGCTCCTGTCGGAGTTTAGTCTCGGACAGAAGCATCATATCAATAGAATGTTCTTGAATGAAGTTCCTGAGAAGCGCAAACTTCCCAGCAACTCCATTCGCATTGAACATACATGCCTTTATACCTTTCTCGATAGCCGCCATCGAATAGCATGTAGTGTGTGGCTATATCAACCCTATTCTCTTGAGGAGTGTCTCGCAAAGTTACCAATAACTTACTAAGTTTCTGTTCCACTTTTTTCAAATCTACTAAGGAGGCTATTTCTCTCGAGATTCCTAGCAAATTACTCGCCATATGATTCTGGGATTGGGAAGGGGGAGGGGGGGTTTGTTGGGAACCATCCGTTTCCTGCGTCCTTCTGGGCTGGATGTTTTCGCCTTGATGAGGTATCGCCAGCGGTGATCTGGCGTACCTTCTTCTCGGCTCTCTCTGTTCGCGTTCGTCTTGGGGTTGGGCCTGTGCTTCTGTTGCTGGACGTCTGCCTGTTTGGGATAGCACCGGAAATTCTCTGGCGTATCCTCTTCTCGGCTCATTGTACTCTTGCTGGGGTAGCGCCGGGTTTTGTCCGGCGTACCCTCTTCTTGAGTTCTGCCGCTCGTAGCCCCACGCTTTCCTTTCGGGCTCAGGCGCTGGTACCAGCCTCCTGGCTCGTTCCCCTTGTTGGTTATCCCTGCTTCTTTCTATGTATTCCACTTTTTCCGTGTATACTTTACAGATTTTAGCATTCGCTGGATGGTATAGGTGACAGTTGCAGCACTGTGCTGGTGTGTCCAAAGCCTTAGTGCAGTCTCTCGTATGATGTTTTTCGATACATTTGACGCATCTGGGGTTTTTAAAGCATTTACTAGTGGCGTGCCCCCATTCTTGGCACCTGTGGCACTGTGTGATTTTTTTGTTGTATCTCATTATCTCCCAACTGACTACGGCGTTCAAGACTGTCTTGACCGCACTGTTCAGGAGACTGAGTCTTACTTCTGGGCCTGTTGTTATGACATATAGGCTTCTCTCTACATTGTTCATTTTTGCCACTCTTTTAACTAGTATTCCCTTGTCTTCCAGCTCCTCTTTGACATCCTCGACATCAGGGCCATGTTCGAGTCCTCTCAGGATAAAGGAGTGAGTTTTCTCTTCGTCAGTCGTAAAGGAGTGGAATTCTACTTGTGACTCTTTTAATACTTTTATCATGTGTTCATAGTCGGCTTTTGTTTTGGTACTGAGAGAGGTGTTGAATCTATTAATCTTGTAAGTAAAGTTCTTTTCTAGTTCTGTTTTCAGTCTCTGTAGGAATTGCTTTCCAAACGAAAATATTCCTTTTATTACGATCGGAGGCATTGTTTTGTCCTTGCCTCCTCTTTCCTCTGATTTATTTTCCACTCTCTTGGCGGGACTGGGTTTCTCTATATTTGTTTTCTTGCCTGCTTCCGGGTTTTCTTGAGTTGGCTCGGTGCTCGCAATTTCTTTGCTTTTGCTTTTCCTCAGGTTTCTCGTTTTTCTTCTGGCTGGCTTCTTCCATTCGCCTCCTGATCCTGTGTCTGTTTCCATTCTTTCTTCGATTTCTGTTTCCACTATGGTGTTTTCTTCTATTGGCAACACGCCGAACATGTTGCTAGTTTCGAAGGTTGGCTTGTTTTCCCCTAGTTTAGCTGGGTACTTACCTTTTTCTTTGTTTAGTTTCAAGTTTTTATTCTGTTTGATGTCTTGGGGGGGCTGGTGGTATATCCTTTTGCCCTTTTCCTTCCCTGGAGATGAGTATATTTCGCCACAGAGTAGTTGGATTTTGGTTCTCGCATGCTGTAACTCCTTCTGGTATTTTTCAGTATATTTGCCGCTCCAATACTTGTATAAAAGTTCATAGTTTGCTTCTCTTAGTACATCGAAGCTTAGATCCATTCCAATTTTGTGGTAATTTTCCTCCAATTTCTTCGTTTCTTTCTACGCCTGTATCTTGGCTGCCTCTTGTATCCTACGCTTCCAGTTGTCATACTCTTCTTGGGCATCTAGATAGGCCCTTTGTCTTTCAGTTGAAGGCTTATTATCAGTTCTGGCTAATTCCACATCAGCTTCTATGCCCGTTTTGCCTCTGGTATTTTTATTTCCATTTTTCCCTGGTTTGATCGCTGACGTTGACGACCCCCCTTGCATTTCTGCCTTTTGTTTGGCAATGTGCTTGGCTTTCCCTCTGTCAGGTTGCTCTTCCATTTCTATTTGTTCTTTCTCTGCTAATATCTCTTTCTCCCTGAGACTTTTTATTCTTTCTCTCTTTTCCTTTATGGCTTTAATCCTTTCCTTTTCCTTATCCATTTTTCTCTTTATCACATCTGATTAGGTGGATGTAGTCTTCTTTGTCAAATTGTTGGTCTGCCCCTTGGTCCTTTCCCCCCGGTTCCTTTTTTAATTTTTCATTCTTTCCATACTCACTTCTGTATTGTTCTATATCTTGTGTGATTTTCATACTCCTTTTTTGTTATCAATTTACGCCCATAGTTTCTTTCGGTTTCCTTTATTGATCCAATACAGAGTGTTTTACACAAATGTGTTTCAGAGTCTACGAGAAACTTATGTTTCCCCTTTACTCCTCCACATTCACACGTTTGTGTTTTCTCGAGGCTTTTGCGGATTTCACGTTGCGTCTTTTTGCATTTTTTTGTTGTTTCAGGGCTATCCCGCTTTCTTTTGTCGGACATTCCTTTTGTTGGGAATGGACTTGTGATCTTAGCTATTCTGCTTATCCTTCTGTATTTTCTTTCAGACGAGGTACTAGGGACCGGATTATTTTCGGGAGCACTGAGTATATCGCTCTGATGGCTTCCTAGTTGACCTTTCTTTCGTAATTCTTGATAGCTGACTAATGACCGTGTCCCCCTCCTCCGCAGCTTTATCGACTTCGGACGGTCCGAGGGGTTGTTTCATTCTATCGTCAAACTCAACAATTACGTTCTCGGTTTCCCGAATTTCTATGTTGCTGTGGATTATTAAATCAGCATTTTCAGTGTTCCCTACATAGCTGAAATCTTTAATATCAAATGGCAAGGGAGTACTCTTTGGTTTTCCGTCCCCCACGTAAAATACAGGTAGAAGCGGATTGTTTTTCATGGGTGACTCTAACGGTGTCCCCAGTGTCGAGTTACAGTCTGTGAAGACATCTGGGGTGTGTGGGCTTTCCGGAATTCCCGTTTCCGGTTTTTGGGGTTTTTCGTCAGTAACTAGTTTTTTTGGCATGTTTCCATGACTTTTCCCATCGTCTTTATCATGTCTAAGCTCCTGGTCAATCTGACCCAACTCAGACTTGCCTTCTTGATTTTGGGCATAGTCTGTTAATGGAGACGTTCCTTCTGGATTTTTGTGTATGTACACTTTTCCGTAACTAGGTCTGGGACCCTGACCTGTTTGGCCCAACTCAGACTTAGTTTCTTGTTTTAAGACGTTTTGTATTAGTAGGGGTATTTTTCCCCTTTGCTCCTCAAGTTCTTTTTCATGTTCATTCTCGCGACTGAACCTCGGATCTATTTGACCCTGCTCATACTTGCTTTCTTGGCTTTGGTCTCTTCCTTCAGGCGAGGGCCATTCTTCTTTTTGTTTCTGTGAGATTTCATCATCCTCGGACTCTTCTTTGTCCGGTGGCTCTTCCTTATGTCCTTCTATGTCCATTTTTAATCAATCGAAAAATTCCGATGTGAATTTTATGCGGAGTTTATTCAATTTTTGCTATTTCTCGTGAATTCGAAGTAGCTTTGATCACGAGAAATCTTCGAATGAAACTTGTCGCGAGTTTTGTTCGTCTGGCTTGCTCTGGTTGGTCCGACACGCCCAAGTGGGTGTCGCCAAATTCTGAACAAAACCTGGTGCAGTGAATCAGGGGTCCAGTGTTGGTACCTACTACTAGAGTTTGTAGTTGGGCCCCAACTCACCCTCTGGACTTAATCTGCCCTGATCACACTGCACTTGCACTTTTTCACTTGCACTTGATGTTAATATGCAAGTTAAATGTCTGATTTATTAGGGCCTACTTATATTTTTCGGCCCTTTCAACACAATAAGATAAAATCTTAGCTCAAAAAATGAGATTTTTAAATACTTGACCAGATTATTTCAAATGAAACTTTTTCAGTATTCTCGATATGTGGAGCTGTGAATTGAGGTTGGATTAGCACGTCCTCTCTCCTCGACTCTCTAAACGCGTACTTGTTATATATACTACTATTATTGTACACGCTTCACAGAATGCCACTTCAGCGGACTTGTACTTGAAGTCGTCATGGCAACACTTTAGCAGACTCTTTTTGTTTATTGAATAATAAATATCCTAAAAACGTTTCAGGAGACGCAATAAACTATAGATTATTTGAAATTATGTAGTGACACTACACGTTTTCTTCGAAATATTCTTTTGCAATGCGTATTTCATGAATAATTAACACTAATATTTGACAAATATGTCATCGATAAACGATCGCTTGTTAGATTTTTGCACAACTTCCTTACACTACCATATGAATGGTAATTGAAAATGTATGCACAGCGAGAAAATATGTGTGGTATTTATGTTGATAAACAATCGCTTGTTAGATTTTTGCACAACTTCCTTACACTACCGCATGAATGGTAATTGAAAACGTATGCTTAGCGAGGAAATATGTGTGGTATTTATGTTGTTCATTTGGAAAGCTAATACAAACCTACCTACGCAAATGGCTTCAGTGGGCATCATCTTCATATTTCGGACTCGGCTGGCGCCTCTTCCGTTAACATTCCGATTCATCCGCTAAAGCTTCTCAGTAGATAAGCTAGGCGGGTACGAGCGCAGTTCCATCTGCGCTCGTACCCGCCTAGCTATACACGCTCTCTCCGGGGCAGCTAGGACGGTCTGAGACAGCTGGGAACGTTATATGGGTCGTTTTGGAGCCCAACCATATATAGAAAGAAATATGGCCGCCGTAGGTTGAGTGAGATAAAATATTGGGACTGGGGGCCGCGTCTGGGGTGTTAAGTGGTCTCTAAAAGAATAAGTTCTGTAAACTTTGAAAACGTCTATGGTGCGCTGAACCCCTTCGAAAAAACAAAAAACAAAATTCATAGTCGATAGAGATGAACAGCATCAATGTATATGATTTCAGAGGATTATAGAGTATGGACTGAGTTCAATTGTAGCAATTTAGGAGAATACGTTGACACATACTTTAAAACCGATATTCTTCTATTATGTGATGTCTTCGAACAATTCAGAAAAAGTAGCCATAGTACAAACGGGTTGGATCCTGCCCACTCATATACACTGCCTGGATATATGTGGCAATGTATGTTATATCAACTACGAATTTTGTGCCGAAACCTGGACTTGAACCAGGACCCTCTAGATTATGAGTCTAACGCTCTGCCAACTGGGCTATTTCGGCTTACAATCATATGCATAGGTCAAAGTATATAAGAACAACCATTCATATGGCTTGCGACAAATGTTGAGTGACTATTAGCCTGAAGAGTTATGGGGGAAACATAATATAACTTTTTCGCGAAAGAAGTATCTGAAATCTAGGAAATTCTTCCATAATCCTACAGGAAACTCCCATAAGAGCCTGTGTGTTAGTGAGAGAGATGGAGATAGTGATTATTCTCTAGATCTAGGGAAAATTATCAAAATGGGTCAACGTGGTAACCAACTCGCCCGACCCATCATGGCTGGAGCTGAGCAATAACAAGAAGTGCCAGAACAGCCCAAGGTAATTTTAACCAAACAAAATAAATGAGATCCTTGCGTAACTTCCCTATTTTTACAGACTAGAGTGAATATAACCGTAGGCTATTAGCTTGGATTGGGAAGTTGACGTCTGACCAATGCCCTTGAATCCTACGTCAATGAACGTCAAACAGGGTAAATACAAAAAACATATATAACATTTTCGAACTGACGATATTTTTGAGAAAGTTCCGGGATAGCCTAACGTTCGCCTGAAGATTTATCCTCCTCCAATACTCTAAAAATTCAATTTGTATGGATCGTCCTGTCTCGCGGGTACCAACATCATTATCATGGAGATGGCATTTAAATGGGGGAATTTCGTAAGAGAGGCGAACGATGGACGATCCTCGAATATTGAACGATTCTAATATTATTTACCAATGACCTTCCAATATTTTCCTCCAATACTCAAAATTCAATTTGTCCGGATCGTCCCGTCTCGCGGACACTAACACCATTATTATGGAGATGGCTTTATATGGGAGAATTTCGTAAGAGAGGCGAACGATGGACGATCCTCGAACATTGAACGATTCTAATATTATTTACCACTGACCTTCCAATATTCCCCTCCAATATTCCCCTCCAATATTCTAAAAATTCCATTTGTCCGTATCGTTCTGTCTCGCGGATACCAACATCATTATCATGGAGATGGCATTTGTAGGGGATAATTCCGTAAGAGAGGCGAATGTTGGGCGATCCTCGAACGTTGAACGATGCTGATATTAAGGCCCCTTCCAATATTCTCCTCCAATACTCTAAAAATTCAATTTGTCCGTATCGTCCTGTCTCCCCGTTACCAACATCATTATCATGGAGGATGGCATTTCTATGAAAGAATTTCGTGAGAGAGGCGAACGTTTGGGCGATCCTCAAACATTGAACGATTCTAATATTATTCTCCTCCAATATTCTAAAACTTCAATTTGTCCGGATCGTCCTGTATTGCGAGTACCAACATCATGATGGAGGTAGTATTTCTAAGAAATAGTTTCGTAAGGGAGACTAATTTTGGACGATCCTCGAACATTGAACGATACTGATATTATTTACGGCTGACCCTCGTACACAACATGAAGACTGACATCACAGCGATGACATCACTAGTTATATGGATATGTATGCGAGGGGTTACCCTCCAGGTGTCCCGAAGTGTCCTGAAGGGCCCCGAGATGTCCGTTAAGAGGTCAGAAAAAACACGATTAGCAAAGATTTTTTTATGAAGGTATAAATGACGTAATTTTCAATGAACTAGAGAACATTTGAGATCGTGGCTTCAGGCCACGTATATCCACATGGTGTGGAAGTATTATCGCGACAAAAGTTGGCACTATAACTTATATTGTAGATGTTGAGGGAGGTTTGAAATGGAAAAGATACAAATTTAAACTGAAAATAAGCGAAGTGACACAATTGGGGTTTCACAAAAAAGTGCCGCACTTGTAAATAGTGATAATGATAGGCAGTTACAGATAGATTAATGTATAATTATAATTTTTTTAATATTAATTGCAAATGAAAGATTTGTAAAAGGAAAAAGTGATATATAAATATCTATAAAAATTTCATTCACTTAAACGGTTTTTCTAAATTTATTTTAAACTATACGGTTAAAAAAAAAAAACCAAATATTGGTTTTGTTCATTCTGTCTATTTCTTGAATGAAATTACTCTATTTCTCATTTTTTTATAAGGAAAAAAAATTGCTGATCAATGTTAAACTATGAATGGTGTAACTTTGATACCTCTTTTTTTCCGGGAATTCGAAAGTAACCTCAATAAAAACAAAAAATGAATTGAAGAAATAATGTTATTTATGTTTTGGGGATTACTTTGACTAAGCAAAACAAAGGTATTTTACGAAATAATCGACATAATCTGTGGACATAATTCCTCAGTCTTTGGTAGTTTTGATATTTATTAAATGTAATTTAACAATCATAAACTCAAAGTTAATAACTTATCTTATAATATAAGTCAAAACATTCTGAGATTCTGTTTCTTGGAATTAATCGTTCACAATTAATATTTACTTTAGCTTTTCAAAATTCTTTAGTATTAATATCAAATGGAAACTCAAATAGTTTCCTTTTCAGTAGGTTGTGGCAAAAAAGCAACAATGTCACAGTGATCAATTTTTGAAATGTTTTTGGGTATTCTCTTAAATCTTCTTTTATTATTTAAGGACTTGAAGCCTTCAACTAGCAAATGATCTGTTTATGTAATTTGGACACATATTGTTTGCTTGCCACGTCTGGTCAAAAATGTTACAAGTACGCATATTCCCTCTCTGCAATCTATTTCTTCGTCTCTCTCCCCAGCAAAATTATCATCAATATTGCTTCCATCTTTCTGGTCCTCTTGATTATTTTGATTAGATGACTCTTTTTCGATTGGGTCCAGTTGGTTTCTTCAGTTAGATGGTGATCAGGCTAATCGATGCTGTATCATTATAATATTGACTACTTGTTTCCTGCTGAGGTGAAGAAAATGTCTCATTTCCATCTCTAGTAGCAATGCTCTTGTCAGGTGCTACATCCAATCGCTTTTTTTTCTGGCAGGTTGGTTAGAGCTGTTACCAAATCCCTTTAGAAAAAGTTGTCAATGTGCTTTCAACTTCTTGTTCACTGATTTCATCTTCCCTGGGCAGTCGATCCAAAACGCTGTTCTTATCAAAAGGATTAACGCCGATGGCACAAAATTCACTCATCATGTTGGTTTTATTCCAGAACGGATGTTCAAATGGGGGGAATTAGGTTTTGATATCACCTGATCCATTTTGTTCACCGCTTTGGTCATAAGGTATTTTTGGGACACTTGCCAGTCAGGAATTTTGAATTTTCAAAGTTGTTAATGTATGTCGCCAAGCTGACTTCATGGGTAGGAAGAAAGCTACGTCAAATGGGTTCAGTTTGGGACTAGGCAAACGAAATTTATATTATGTTCGCTGCATATCAACACCCCATCGTCCAAGTGGGATGGAAGGTTGTCACCTAGCAAAACTTTCCGGTTGGGTTCTCTTCTTGCGTGAGGTGAAAATGCTCCATCCATGTTTGTATATAAATGAACACTCTTGTATATAATATATGGAGGTAGAAGAACTCCATTTGATGAACCACAGACCATAACTGTTGTGGCACCTTTGGAAAAATTAATGGCTTTTTCTGGCTTTTTCCCCTCTTATGTATGCCAATTTCCTTTTCCGGATCGTCGCTCACATTGGATTCGTCGTAATCAAATATGACTTCTTCAAGGTTGCCGAAATATTCACCAAGCTCTTGCTTTTTTGATATTTGTAGCTACTCGTTGGAAGTATTCAGATTTGTGTCTCTTTAGCAACGAATAAGCCCATTCGACTCCAGGAAAATTGTTTGCAAACTTAGCCACTGACCTTCCCTGTTTGTCCAAAAGCATTTTTGCGAACACCCGCAATTCTAGAAGTGATAGGAGAAATCCCCACTGAATATCAGAGTCTCTTCACTTTGTGCCCCAGGTTTTTTGCCAAATCACCCATGGTACTTGTTATGTAGTGTTCCATACGGTATACTATATTGTTAATGATCCACGTAACGTCAATCGGTTTTCAAGCACTTCTGTTATCACCTGATTCAAAATATCTTCGGTGTAGTTCCGGTATTCTCTGGAGCCTTAACGCTATATATGTTATTGGCATGATGCTGAAACAATAAGAAACATATTGGTTGAAAAAAAATCCATAATTGATCTGAGTAACTCAAAAGAAGTTACTTCATGGGGTTACATTGACCAATGATCAAAGTAGCCCCACAGGTAACCAATTACACCCCGTGCAGAATTTCCTACGTCAAGATTATGATTTGCAATATACATCGATGATAGGTCAATAAACTTCTGATCCGGTGAATTACATACAATTCAAGTCTTTGCGATACTCAAAGTTGTAGTTTACAAGTTATTTAAGCTATTAGAAGTTAGTTAGGAGTTATTTAAGCTATTAAAATTGAACGAAACTACTATAAACATATTTTTTTCAAATCAACTGGCAAGGATCTAATTAGTGACGTTCAATGCTTCAAACCGTCGCGTCGTTTTTATCAAAGTAACCCCGGCGCATCATTCCTTATTAAATGTGCATATATGAAACCTTCACGGAGTTCTTCTATCATGGATATAGTCTCATTATGATGACTTGTATGTCCGGACGCCTCCGAGTCTATAAGCAATCGTAAGAGATTCGTTGTTGTATACAGTGCGGATTTTTATGGTCTTCCCCCCTGTTAAATTTTTAACGGTGAGACGTAGAACAATGAAAAAAAAGGTATTGTATGATATCACAGATACTACTTTTTGGAATAAAAGACATTGTGATTGCCCGATAGATGAGCGGGGGGGAACATCAACTTTAAAATTTTAAATAGCATGGGGGGTCATGTGGCACATCGTTGAAAAAATAATTCAATTCTCTTTCCAAACATTTTTTTTTTAATTTCGTTTGTGGCTTTTTATGGTCTCCCCCCTTATAACTTTTGAACGGTTCGACGTAGAATAATGAAAAAAAAAACTTACTGTATGATATCACCGATACTACTTTTTTGTTATGCCTCCAGCGCCCTCTGTCGAATAATTGTAATGTTTTTTCTCTCAAAAAGTAGGATCGGTAATACAATTCAAAATATTTGTTGTCCCATTGTTTCATAAGTTATCGAGATAAGGGTACCATTCAGATCCGCACTTTTGCTTGACATTTCAAAGGCACATTGTGAAAGAACAAATTAATGAAATGGTAAAACCAATTAGATGGTTGATACGACAACCCATGCTATTTGAAATTTTGAAGTTGATGTGCCCCCCGCGCCATCTATCGGGAAATCATAATGTCTTTCATTTCGAAAAGTAGTATCGGTGATATCATACAATACCTTTTTTTTCATTGTTGTGAGTCGAACCGTTCTGTATACCTGTAATTCCATTCGTTTGTCTCCTTCACACTACTGCTCAAACTCAAATTGCGATTATTTATTGTTATAATAGAGATTCAATACCGTCCCGTTATTTCTTCTTTTCTATATTTTTTATTACATTTTTCGCTTGATGCCTTTTGTATAGTTCTGTCGTTGAATATATTTCAATAACTCCAGGAGGTTCCTTGAGGAATTGTATGAATATGAACTGCCACGAAATTGACCCGTATACCGTGATTTGTACCATATGCACTATTACCATTTTTAAGATATTCCACATATTTCGAATATGGTGATACTACTATTTTCTATTATCCACATCTTTGATGATTCCATTCTCAATACCAAAAGATGATGTATCATTGCTAAAATATTGTTTTTTTTTCAAATTGGCATAATCGTTGGGATATATCATTTGGGTTATAGAAGATATACACAGTTCCACAGTAATTGCAGAATAAATTACATTCAGTGTCTTCATTCCATTTTGATTGACTTGAATTTTTGCCGAACAGCTTCTGGTGCTCGAAATAGTTGCATTTCCATATCAATTTTAGCTTCTGCACATTCATCTCTTGAAATATTCATTATTTCTCTTGGCTTACGTATCGAAGTGACCTTAACGGGAAGATCAATAAATGATGAAGTTTATTGGAATTGATATATCAAGGATATATGGGGCTGTCAAATCTCTTGCGATATCGTGCATCCTGCACTTTCATTTCCTCATCAATGACAATGAATTAATAGTGGTAGTATTGATAGCATACACATCATTTGAAATTTTTTGAATGTGACATCAGCGATATTGCGTGCACAGTCGTTTTGGAACTCGTGAATAGGTCTGTGCAAGATAGAAACAATCAACATTTTCATGATGTTCCATACATTGTAGATTGAAGGGGACTGATATGGCCTCTCCGTACCTCCACCTATAAGGTCGTTTGTACGTTACTCTCCATCCATTCAAGATCTGGAATTGCGAGACTCTTTGCGAAGAGTATCAGTTTCCTGGGAGCTAAGTTCCTGATGTTTGAGGGCGTTAATGAAACCATTTCGAAGAACTTGAGCATGTGTTCTGCAGTTTCAGCGGAGTTCTCGCAGTAACGGCACAGTTCAGTTGTATGTCCCATACAAAAATATAATCTTATAATATCCCGTATTTCACATAATTGAAAATCAAGACCGAATTTGGTCTATGAGTATAAATACTTTTTTGTGGTGCTAATACGTTGGGCAAGTATTCTATTTTGGCCAATTCCGTGCCGCAATGAGGTCATTCCATCCAATCCACCCACGATTTTCTCTCTTAATCAGCCACGAACTTCTTTTTCTACTTCACAATGAGCATCTTCTGACGCTTCAGCACATATGAGGTAGATTTTTTGAAATTCTACCTATTGAGGACGTCACAACTTTTCATAACATACTCCCCCCCCTAATACAAGTTGGAAAGCATCTCGATGCGCAATTCGTGTATTGTTGATTGTGAGTAGATTACATTTTGAATGCAATTTCCCACTTGATCTTCAATATGCCTATCAAAACTCGCAGTCAACTGTTGACCCTCTACAGGATGAATGCCCTCTTCTTGGAGTGTGAGGATTTATAACTTCGTTCTGCAAATTCAACTCAACGTCTTTGGTAATTATTAGTCATTATCATTGATGATTCTTAGGCCAGTTTCCTAGCAAAATATTGGTAGTTTCAGTGTTAAAATTTAACAAAATTCAGGTCAAACATAACTCTAATGTCCACGCTGTGATGTCATATTGGTGGGGAGAGGTCCAGTATTGGCTCTAATATCTTGCTAATGACATAAGCATTAATGAATCTCAAAGTAGAATGAACTCAGTGAATATTGTATTATTAGTTGTCAATAAATTGGCCACCTAGAAAGAGAGCGCCTCCGTTCATCATTTATTTGTCACGTAATATTCTGACTTTCATAAATTCTGTAGTGGAATTGGGAACGAAATGGAGGACAATTCTCAACGTAGGTACATCCAATGTCCAACAAAAATCACATAAAAGAATCGTAAATATCTACGTAATCATAAGTTATGAGTTATAACAATATTATCCAACAAATAATACACAGTCACGGGTTCATTCCACGAAGATATCCTGGGGCGTGGGGGACTGGAGTGAGGGAATAACCGTATTCAGGAACATTTATTAGTACTCAGGCCTGACATTTATTCTTGGCGCGATACGGTTAATAAAATTAAATTTCGAAGTCATGAGATGAATGCTGCTAAATGAAGGGTGCTAGCTAGTCTAAAATTATTATATGTCTCAATAACTGTGTGGAATCTATCACGAATAATAATATCAACCTATGAAACACGGTGAAATAAAAAATACTGACATCCAATTCAAGAACAAATAACTAATAACTGTGAAAGTCGACCACAATATGTAATAAATGAAGAACATTTTCAAATACTGGTGAAGAAACGAGAAATGATGGCGCGGCCAGTCGGAGAGGTAGATTTCAGAATTCATTTATAGATTCTGAAATTTCCATTTAAAACAAAAACAAGATTTCTTTTTCTGTACAAGCCTTAAACTGTTTAATCAAAACTTGGTGAAGGATTGAAATCTCCCTATATGCTCCCTAATATGTTTATGTTATCTGACTCAAATCGAAAGAAAGAAGTATAACTAGTATAGAAGGAGAACTTGCGTTTGAATCTCAATATCACCTAGAGAAATTATAACTATATAGTTTAACTTTGAAATCGGGAAATGTTAAAATACAATGGTGTTCTGTTTGTCGGCAGAAGAAGAACTGAAATAGTATTGACACAAGTGAATGAACCTAAAATGAAAGGAGTATACAGGGTAAACCAAATTCTCATGAATGGTAATTACAGCGATTTTCCATTTGTTGAGATTTGTTGAGATTAGTTTCTATGTAGTTTATGAATTTCTTCATTGTAGTTTCCCTGAAGATGAAAATAAAACATTCCGAAAGCTTGGACAAACCTTAAAGAGTATACTTTTTCTTTTGCTGCACCCCCAATACGCAACAATATATATATATATATATATATATATATATATATATATATATATATATATTGTTATGTTATGTTATGCCAGTTGTAAATTTTAAAAGACTAAAAACCCACAAAAAGAATAATTACTAGATGGTTAATGGTTTCAAGAGTTTGTTTGTGAATAACTTTTGAAATTCTATGTATATTGTGAGCCTAGGTAGAATATGGATAGATAAAAATGTCAAAATACTATAAAACAATCAATTTCATACACTGTCAAAATTATTATAACTCATAATTGCTCAAAAGACAATAAAAAGTCTGGATTTACAAAATTTTCAGGAATAAACAGTAATCGACACATTTATAAATTTGAAACATACAGTATATGAAACTGTAGCTAACAAAAAGTAGCCAATGATAGAACAGCAAATGTCTTTATAAAAATAGCCAATCAGGGAATAGATGGTCAGGTGTAAAATTGGAAATTGTGGGAGAGTAGCAATGAGATGGTATCAGAAGCAATTATTATTGAAATTTGTAAATAATGATAAGAGTGGAAAGATAATTGTATATATAAATTATGCAATATAAATATAAACAGTGAAAAGTGACAATTAGTGCACCAATTCAAAAATTCAAATGAAAAAACAAGGAGAAAAAGATGTAGCTAGGCGATAGAAAACAAAGCTTCAGAGAGATCGAAAATAAATTTCCAAGCGGATGCCACGCAAAAATTTTACTAAAAGAAAATTGGAATAATCCCATCATTTGGTAAACAAAACCAATATTACCTTAATGATAACATATCCACGGATCCAAATGCTGATTTCCGCATCTATATAGTTCCTGATTCATGGTATTGCAGTCCTGACAGCGATTGGAGAGAGGAGACATCCTGATTCATGGTATAATTAGAACACCAACAGTTCCAACCAGGTATGAAATTAATAGTGCTCTTCCGGTCCTGAACTATTTCACAAATAACATATTTCACATTCGAAGAACTTTATGTCACCCTATTTTGAACAATAACAGAAAACGTCACTCTGACGGAAAAAGTGAGGTTCTGTTTATCTATCCATGATCTGATTTATTATTATTATCCGTGAATATTTGTTTGATTCACCCTAGTATAAGTTATTTCTCGTAGGCCAGGTATTTCAAGTCTTCCTGAATAAAGGAGATAATTGCTTTTTGATATTTTGTTGTTTTGTTTTCTCACAATGATCAAGAACATACCAAAGACCATTCAATAAACTGAAGTCAGCCAGCAGTGGCAGTGTCTTCATTGCCTTGAACCGGCCACCTTGAGATAAGGGCGTACCAACTGTTGCTTAGCCGTGGTGAGGAAAATAATAATTGTTGGTAGCGTGACGAGAGAACAGTGACGTTCGCTGGCAATTATTATTACAGCATACAATACAGGGGCAGAAATATCTATTTATATCATATCAATTTGGCTCACAAAGAATACCAAAAATAATTAGCAATTTCAATATAAACAATAATATATATATAATATTTCCAATTCATCGAAACATAACAAAATATATATATATATATATATATATATATTTATATTTTTATTTTATATATATATATATATTCATATTATATATATATATATATTCTATGATTGTTGTTTATATGTTTTAAATTTGTATATATTTTTCGTGAATTTATTTCACAGATTATAATTTCTGAATACCTATCGTGTTATGTTACCTTTCTCTTTTTCAACCTCTTTTACCTCATCCCAGCTCAGTCAGGTACGCCTACGAACATGAGTCACTCCTTCTCAGCAGTCGATTCCTGCGATCTGTATTGCCGACCTGGCACTAACGATTCGATAAGAAAAGCTGTTCAGTGGAGAAAAGTGAGGTTAGAATTAAAAAAATGAGTACCAGTTGCAGAGAATAATCAAATTGGTTGGTTTTTTATTCAAATCAAAACTCACAAATACCCTAGTCTGCGATAGCTACCTTATACTAGCAAACAATGACATCAAATGGTGCAATTTGGATGTTTGTAACAATGAAAGATTGATGAAGAAAGTTTGAACTTATTATTAGTCTTTTCGCATGGAATTTATGATGAGTGTTCTGCCCAAAATAATATAACCAGTGGTTTGAACACGTAAAGTTATTGTTTCAATGTGGAAGTTGCACTTTGATGAGTTCAGTTATTGAATACCTTGTGACTGCTTTTCTGTTGAAGTTTCCAATCCTGTGGACGTATTTCCGGGATATTTTTTCTATAGATTATTGAAAAAAAAACGAAAATATGTGGTAAAGTGCAGGAAATACGTATTCAAAGAGAATAATTGCGTATATCTATTGATCATAAAGTCGATATGGCCAAAATTGGATCATATCCTATAACTCCAATGCCATCATCCATGTGCCATTTTGATGCTAGCATTTGGGAAACCCAAAAATCTATGTCAATGAAATCATTGGCAAAAGGTATAGAACACGAACCACCTTCTTACATAGATATTGCAATAATTGTGAGTTTTTTCTTACTTCACACGATGAAAAATGTCCCTAAAACCTTTGGAAGTATCTCAAGAAATGAATGGTGCAAATGGTAACACAATTAAAAGCGATAAAATTCGACGTCATTTCCGATCAATAGTTTTCTCCATCGATTGAAGATTATGAGAGATGTCTACGACATGAATCTACACAACTGGAGATTAACATTACTGGACCCGATCAAGTTCGACCGTCTGATTTTGTGAAAGAGTTGAAAAATAAACGCTTCAACAGGCTCTCGTTGATTTTGTAATTCGATGTTGCAGCGATCATGCTGTGCAATATCCATCATTTGAGAAATTATGACTCGCACGCGTGGATATTGACTGGCACTGGACACAAGCTGAGATACATTAATGTATCTAAGATTACCAGAAAGCATACCAGGCTTTCATGCGATCACTGGATGTTATTATAACCCTGCGTTTTTTCAAGAAAGGCACACAAAGGCGATTCAATATACTGACAGAAAACGAGAAATATCAGAAAGCATTTCTTGACATGCTTTCTGGGTAACCTTCCATAGTCTGAAAATTAAAATATAATCAGGGAAATCTATACAAGTGTAGAAAGAGCAAACTAATTGGTTCACTCCGATAAGTTACTGTGTTAACCAAATTATATTTCCTATCGAAAAATGATTCAATTAGTCAGTAACTTGCCCTTTTTTTAATTTGCCTATCAAAAACATAGTAAAAATTCGAAAGATACTTCTCTATATAGTTCTCGATTGTCGGTTTGGGGACTATATCTGCCCCCGTTCTCAAAATCTTCTAAATCTCCTTCAATTGTTTGAATAATTTGTTTTTTTCTCTCAAAGAGTCTTTTTCGCTTTTTCATCCATTATACGAGAAAGCCAAAAAGACTCTGCAAGAGGAAAAACCAAAATATTCAAACAATTCCAGGAGATTTAGAATATTTTGAGAACGGGGGCAGATAAAGTTCCCGAAACGTCAATCGAAAACTATATAGAGAAGTATTTTTTGAATTTTCACTATTTCTTTGATGGGCAAATTCGGAAAAAGACAAGTTACTGACTAATTGAATCATTTTTCTATAGGAAATATAATTTGGTGAACGCAGTAACTTATCGGGGTGAACTGAATAGTTTGCTCTTTCAACACTTGCATAGATTTTCTTGATTATATTTTCATTTTCAGACTGTGGAAGGTAACCCAAAAAAACTTGTCAAGAAACGTTGTTCCTCCACGAAAAAACAAATTCATTCAATACTTACAAGGACGGTATGGGCCGCAATGTGTTAGGGATTTCGAAATTATGGAAAATCTTTACAAGAAAGTCCCAGTTCCCACAGTAGTCTAACTTTTCTATGCAGAAGTCGAGATAACGGGATCATCCCAAAGGGTTTGAGATTGAAAATGCCATATAAAAGCCAACAATGTGAAAAAATAATCGAAAGAGCGGGCCATGCAATAGTAAGATCTCTATTGCCATCCGTCATTTGAAAAAGCGAAAAAAACTCTGCAAGAGAAAAAAACAAATTGTTCAAACAATTGAAGGAGATTCGGAAGATTTTGAGAACGGGGGCAGATGAAGTCCCCGAAACGTCAATCAAAAACTATATAGAGAAGTATCTTTTGAATTTTTACAATTTTTTTATAGACAAATCCAGAAAACGACAAGGTACTGACTAATTGAATTATTTTTCTATAGAAAATATAATTTGGTGAATGCAGTAACAAATTAGTTTGCCCTTTCTACGCTTCTATATATTTTCCTGATTATATTTCCATTTTCAGACTGTGAAAGATTACCCAAAAAAACATTTCATGAAACATTGTTCCCCCACAAAAAATCACATTCATTCAATAATCAGAAAGCATTTATGAGATTCGGTGAGCTAGATTTATTGGGTGATGTAGCACTCGAACAAGATGTATTCAACACAATTCACAAATTTATTTGTGATATCTACAACGTGGATGAGATTATTGACGTTGATGCTGCCAAACTTCAGTTGTTCATTAATACGTACACTGTTTCCGACGTAAATGAAGAGCTCAATCGAAAAAAAGTTAGAAACTTTGACGCGCCAGGTGAGTCCGAGCTTTTGCAGCAGTTCCAGCGAGCAATTTTTTATTGTACTATGATTATCCTTCTGAATAGGTGTTGGAAGTATGATTTCATTATTATCGAAAGCATTCATTAGACATATGTTTAAAGAATATGTCTTATAAAGCCATCAAATTATCATCCGTGCGCTCATACTCACAGCAACCTTTTAAATGTGTCTGGGGGATGTTTGGCCCCTAGGATTGGTCTGGCTGCTCACAGAAAGTCTTGAAATAGTTTCCAGAGCATCATATATGAAAATCAAGACTCGGACTATAAGTATAGTTAAGTTATTTCTTTGCGAGTTTTAAAGCGTCTGACGGAAATTACCGAAGACGAGAAGAGTCTGGCAGTGTTGATTATTAATTCCAACAACATAACAACATAACAACTTAAATTCCGATTAACAGAATGACTACTATCATACTATAGCCGACAAACTCACAGTAGGGAAGCGGGCAACCCGTCCAGACATCATCAATCCCTTTCATTTGACAGCTCAATTGCCCATCAATAAAATTCGATTGACTGTTTGATCAACCATTATTTGAATTAGCAATCGATTGGTCAGCTTAATTGATTTTGATGTTCTTCATATCAGAGCTAATAATAATGAATCCATTCGATTATACCTACAGTATATTTCAAAAACGTCACTGCGCCGACTCTATCAGCTGTACGGAGATAGCCAGTAGATGTACAATGAATCCATTGGTATTCATTACGTATAATCTATTACTTGAAGTTGCAATTTTGTCTAATTCGTTTTACTTTTACCCTGGGCTCTTCATTTTCCCTTCTCTTCTGTCATTCAGTTTTATGATCAAAAAGAGAAAACAATATCTGAGAAGGACTGTCCAATTTCTATATGAGGCAATGACACAGTAGAAATACACAGATGAGATGGCTAGACAAGACGAACAAAATTAGGAAGACATGGAATCCTGGCTCAATTTGAATGCCCTAGGAGAACTATTGGGATAAAGATGCTCTTCTTGACCTACATCAAGGTTATTTGAAATATTCCATTGACGGGGTTTCGGCAAAATCTCAAAATTAATCAGGAAATTTGAAGGAATAAATTATATCATTCTACTTAATACAACTTAAAAAACTACATACGATTTTGGAAGCGACTTATCAATTAGTTATTCATTTACATTAACTTTTTTGACCTAACCACCTATAATATTTACAATGTTTGTTGGGATTTGGATAAATTTGGGTGAAGAGAAACTATTATTTCCTTGCCATCATTATTATTTTTTTGATTAAAACTTTAAAATGTGAAGAAACAGGAAACAAATTATGTTTAAACCTTTTGTCTCTCCTGGTATTGACGCTGTCTTGGTGGACAATTTCTATCATTTCGCTAGGAAGTTTTTATCAAGGATGATGGGTTTTATGAAATCGGAAGTATGACCATTTTCTCTAGTATGTTCTATTAGGGCTGTGGGGTTTTGGGCATTGATTTTTTTGTGTCCCTATCGTGTTCAGATATGCGTTCTATGACCAACGTAGCATTAAGTACAATTGTTGCAGTTGATTTCATAGGCGACGTTTGATTGTGGATCAGTAGAGTTTAATTGTGTTTTGATAGAATTTTTTTGATTTGTTCAAGATTTTTTTTATGGTATTTGAACCTTCTCAATATTATATATTTATATTGGAATACCAACCTTACTAAAACTAACCACATATGCTGTTAGTATTGTCCTATTTCCAAATAAACATAATTCAGAACTTGCAACTGTTCCTACTCCAATTTAAAGGTCCGAGGTCAATGAAGCGGCAAACCAAACACAAAGGAAATGTGCGGAGTTTCCTATCTGTGTGAATAATCTGTGGCAATGGTGATACAAATAGAAGATGAAAAGTATGTTATACTAACAAATGAGAATATGGCCGCATTCCGCCCAAATTATTCCTGTACAGTGACGGAATTTGCAATCTATTTCATTTATTTGAATTCCATGATTGAATGGTTCGTTCTTGAGCAGTTATACTTTGTTTTGGCGTGTCCAAGTTCAAGTATACAAAATGTTAGAAATTGAATTCATAGACTTATTCAAATACTTTCAATAATTCTGCAAAGCATGAGAAAACACTCCGACAGTTTTGAAATAGTAAATTTTTCATTAATTATATATGACAGTACTGCTTCTCCGTCAGTGAGAACTTTTGTGGAATATCCAAAGCTCTCTTACAGGTGCATGAGGCTCAAGTTGATTTTCACTTGTATTTATTTCTTCTCTGAACTAATAAAATTTCAAAACCTAATTCAATAGTATTTGACGAAGTAGAAAAACTCGAAGTCGTCTCCACAATTTAATATTAACCATCGATTAGTTGAAAGATGGTGGAAGGTTAAAAACCATCGACTATGTATACATGTTTCAAACCTCTATATTTCTACAATAAAAGAAGAACAAAGAATTAAATCCATAGTAGTATGGATTTAATTCTTTGTTCTTCTTTTATTGTAGAAATTTTATTCCCCGCTGATAATGAACCTATAGAGGTTCGAAACATGTACACATAATCGATGGTTTTTAACCTTCCACCATCTTTTAACCAATCGATTGTTAATATTGAATTGTGGAGACGACTTCGAGTTTTTCAACTTCGTAAAATAATACCACTCCACTTCGAGATACAATGGACTTCTACCACAGGCTAATTTAATAGGTTTCAGAGCAGATGGAGCTTCTACAATAATGAGGGATGAGAGTGGGGTACGATATATATTTTCAGAATAATCGTGATTTATGTGGATATACATCATTCATTGGCATTATGGCGTAATTATGCATATTGCAAAGTACCTAAGTCAGTCGAACAATTGACGAAAGAAATTCATGAATATTTGGTTCATATTAGTAAATGACTATACAAAATATAAAATTCTTACTTTATCAAATTGAATAGACTACTAGAGGTGCAATCTCTTATATTGAGGCCATAATGAAAATGATCAAGCAACGTTTAGAAGGAGAGGAAGATAGAAAGAGAAGAACGGTGGCAAATGGAAAAAAAAGGAGAAGGACTAGAGACGGAAAAAAAACAAGAGGAGGAGGTTCGTCGGCAAAACGAGGAGTAAAGACGAGAAAAAGAGAAGAACAAAAGGAAAATAAACGATTGCTGGAATATTTCCAAAATATTCTTAAAAAACAAAATATTGAATGAGTACAACATATAATATTTCTTGAACAGATGTTTCAGGAAACCAAAGGACCAATAGCAAAACTGTGGAAGAAAGTACGCAGTACGAGAAAAAGCAGAGAAGAAACTAAGGAAAAAGTTACCGCGGAAAAGAAGCAAAGAAAGAAGTGTGGCAGTGCATGGAAAACCAATGCAGCATTTGGGATAACTAGAAAGGAAAGTTAATTTACTAAAAATTCAAAACCACCGTGATGGCTGCCACAACAAAAATTTCCGCGAATTCTCTGATTTTTGTCAGTTGTTATGGACCCTATATCGTAGACAGTTTGGAGCTGCTGCAGATGCTAATGGATGGAATTACAAATAGAAGACTACTGTACTTATGGTAGCTTTGGGAGGAATATGGCAGATAATTCAAGAAATTCAGCAGCGCGGCAGCGCAAGTATGGAGGCTTGATTGCTGTCCTAGAATCAAGGTACGGTGACCAACATCGAGAACAGCTGTACAGGGCACAATTGAAAATACGAGTACAGAAGTTGGGAGAAAGTCTAGCTTGCCTTCTCAGAGGCTCTAAACGATTTCAAAGAGAAGTGCACCGCAGGTATTCATTTTCGGAATGGAATATATTGAAATATAAACAATCCTGCGATTAACACACTTTCAAAAATGTGACAAGGCTTTAGTTTGTTCCTCGAAAGTGGAAGCGACTTTTAATACCTCAAGGGCATCGATCGAAAAACCACCTCAGGAAGATTCACAGAGGGAAACATAATATATATGTTGGGCAGAATGATAGAAAAACGGGAACCCAGGAACAACAGCACCAATAATTTTTCAATAGGAAACTGTTTTGGATAAGGTAGGAGCCGAAATTTCAAGAAAGATTGCAAGGAGAGGGTACCACCACGCTCGTCATCACCTGTCAGGATACCCTCATGTTCCTATTCACCTACGAGGACTGTATCATCGAGAGAGCCCTCGGATAGGTACAGGAGAACTGAAATTGTCCAGCATAGCTAGGCGCATGCTGGCTAGTGATAAGTAAGCCCGCCTGGTCATCCATTTAACAGAATTGGAAGGAGTATTTCCGAATGGAATAACAGTCTGGAAAAAAGACATCATAGATATATGCAAATCAGTTGAGTGGGTAGCAGATTGCAAATCGAGCAGATATCCGAATGGAAGAGAAGTAGAAGGGCTATGTCACTACGAGCGCAACCCCTATTTTGGGGTGGGTTTTGGCGAGCGGTTGAGGGGGTGGTTTTCGGGTGGGGGTAGGGATGATGGTGGCGGTCGAAGGAGCAGCATGTGTGTGGGAGTGTGTGATTGAGAGTGGGAGGTGGGGAGAGCTGTGATAGGTCGTGGGCGTGGTGATAGCCGCCGGCCGTTATCCAATAACCAAGCAGCATATTGAAATGGGGGTGTCAACCAATATCCGTCAACGGCATTGGTTGGGAGGAAGTGTCACGTGATCAGTGAATGGCGGCGGCCATTTTGGAAAGTGGGAGGAGCCAGCGATGATGCGGCTATGACTCAACCGACAAGTCTTTGCAGGAATATTATCTACGTCAGCACTTCTTATCAGTTGTTTATTTAAGCGACCGGATA